>APFE030533948.1:40910-61392 GCA_000404065.3 Pinus taeda | reverse complement strand
AGAGTAGCTGCTGAAAGCCGATGCGTCACCTCTGGGTAGCCGCTGAAGGATCTGCGCAAAGCTATCCATCATCGCGTTCCTTTGCCGCTCGAGGGCTTCTTCGAGCAATATTTTGATAGGATCTCCCGCCCCCTCGTCTTTCTTCTCATCCGCCATGGGAGGTCGTCGAGATTTGCGAGGCTGGTCTTGCAAAGGTTCGACCAGTTCAAGCCCTAACTCCCTATATCCTGACCTCGTTGGGGACATGCAAAGAAAAACAGAGAAAAAGCAGACCGTTCTGATACCACTGATCCAGATTTAAACAGGAACGCAATAAAATACAGAGATAACCATATACACAAAGATGCAGCGGAAATAATACTTCATTTCATTAATGGAAAATACTGAAATATGCTTACAACCGGAAATAGAAATAAACCAGCTAGGGCGATGGTAGCTTATCTTTGAGAAGAGATGTGTGGCTACATGCCTCTGAACTATGTTAAAATGAGGCTCAAAGGCCTATTTATTGTTGAGAAACAATGGAAAACCCTTCACATTCCAAAACTTGACCCTGGAAGATGAAACACCAAATTGTGGGCCCTGTTTTTGGGTAAGTTGGTACATCAACTTCCCGGGGTTGCGAATTGGTCATCTTATCTCCATTTGATGTGCATGATACCCCGTTGGAAAGATCTCTCCGAGGACTACGATGGAAAAGATGATTTTTAGATAGCAATATATTTGGCGGTGGATTTCCCAAAAACATCGTTTAGGGCCTCAAAACGGCTCCGAAAGTTTAGGACCCAAAAAACTGCTAAAAATAGTAAACTGTGCTATAATTAAGGAAACTGAAAGAACTGAAAGAAGCACTAGAGGGGATCCACGTGGAATTAGCGGGTGGCCACCAATATCCACCTGGATCACATCTCCATCTAACTCTTTTGGTGAGAAAGGAGTAGGATGGGAATCTGCAGAATTAACAATATACTGATAAGCAATTTTTATTGTAGACATAGGACATGCCATTCCACTTACCTTCCCTCCATCTAATGTGGTGGTAGATGAGGGTAAATGCCAAGGGTATGAAAAATAATAAGTTCAAAATAAATCTCTTTGAGAAGGTCCCTTTGATCTGAAATCACCCATAAATGACCTCAAAGAATTAATGAAGGTATTACAGACTCATGTGTTGGGGTGTGCCTATGTTATTTTATGCAACAGATCAATAAGATTGTGAAATACATATACACTGAAACATTAGGAGAACACAATAAGAAAACACATAAAGCATAGCAAGCTTAATAAAGAGTTCAACCAATCCTCCTGGGCTACATCTCCTAGTCCAGCCTTCAGTGGTGGCCTTTTTATTGTGCCTTAAAAGCAATGTTTTTACAATGATGATCTCAATTTGCGTCTCACTTAACAGATGATGATCAGTAGGATTGTACTTGGATATCCTAAGTCTCTAGAGTACACAGACTCCTCTTACTAAATCTCGACCTCAACTAGTCTCAGTGGTATGAGTCCAATTTGGTACTCAATACCTGATAGGTATACACAGAAGAGCTACTTGAACCTCTCAAGCCTTCTCTAGAGTTCACAAACTCTCGGACTCTCTCTGTCTCTGTCTGCTCAATGCTACTTTCGCTCTACAAGTCAAGTCAGCTTCTTTTTTCTTTGTAATTTGCTTCTCTCTCTTTTTCTACCTCCCTCGCCTTACTCTATGTCTGTTTGTGGCTTAAAGCCAATCCGGTCCCTGACTATTCGTTTCCACTTCCCGCATCTCTGGATCTCCTACCTCTTTCCTCTTGAATTCCCCTGCTCTGCATCATCATCACTTTGTAACGCTTCACAAAGAGGTGGCCACCTGTTTTCTCACAAACTGAGCGTCAATCCTCTTTGAACGGTCGTTATTTCCGTTGTTCCAAGGTTGCCCACGAAGCTAATTCCTTTGCCAACTCATCAGTCACACCGAACCTCAAATCTCATATGACTCAGCCTATTTCCCCATCAAATCCAGTCATCCATCGGATCATTTCTCCGCTATTGATCTGGAGCCTCCAAATCGTACGGTCTCTGTCCATATCGAGTGGGTAAGTAGCATGACCTTTACCCATCTAATGTGAGTGGTTTTATCTCTCATCCACCGGATGCGTGTCACCCAATGTATGGCATCGGGTGGAACTTGGTCGAACCCACTTACCACATGAAGCCCTTCCGATATCCTACCGATTTTAGCATGAGACCCGCCTTCTGAAGGAATCGGCAATTTCCATACGATTTTATGCTTTTCCCGTGACTGAGTGCTTGGGGGCTTTCCTTCACTGAGGGGGATGCCCTGTGATATGCGATTAGTGTGATCCAGGCGGATGTTGGTGGCCACCCACCTATCCCATTTGGACCCCCACAATTGTCTCTTTTAGCATTTTCAGTTTCCTAAATTGTAGCAGAGTTTATTATTTATAGCAGTTTTTTGGGTCCTGAACTTCCAGAGCCGTTTTGATGCCCTAAACGACATTTTTTTGGAAATATGAGGCAACATGGGTGCAAGGACCAATGTTGCCTCCCAAAGTGGTAGTGCTCAGATAGATCTTTCTAACGAGCTATTTTACGCATCAAACGGAGATCGTATGCCAAAGTTACAGCCCCGGAAAATTGATGTACCAATTTACCCAAACGGGGCCCACAATTTGGCGTTTCATCTTCTGGGGTTAGGTTTTGGGATGTGAAGGGTTTTTCATTATTTCTCAACAATAAAAAGGCCTTCGAGCCTCATTGTAACATAGTTCAGAATAGTTCAGAGGCATGTAGCCGCTACATCTCTTCTCAAAGATAAGCTATGATCGCCCTAGCTGGTTTATTTCCATTACTGTTTGTAAGCATATTTCAGTATTTTACTTTAATGAAATGAAGTATTATTTCCGCTGCATATATATGTGTATGGTTATCTCTGTAATTTGTTGTGTTCCTGTTTAAGTCCGGATCATAAATTAACCTCCCATTTGTCAATTTATGCCAGCACGCAGTTACCATGGGCCAACGGTCTATGCGCTTTGACTAAGGGTCCTCGTTGCTCCATGTTGACCACAAATTGCCATTGTTTAGAGGTTAGTTCTGATAAGCTTAACATCCATAAGACTTTGAAACTTCAGCATGAGTTTTTACAGAATTCGAGTAACTTTAAGAGAGTTTAAGGATCCAATTCGGATCACAGCCTTCCCACTGAAAAAGCTTTTGGACCACCAAATGTTTGTTTTCAAGCATCGACTAAGTGAGGGTATAACTATCTCACTTGTCCAATCTCTATCCACTTTGCACTGCTTCGCTTTGAACTCTTGAGTCCAATCCTGAGGTACTCAACATCTCCCCTTCGCGTCATCCTCACTTTCCTGTCCAGAACTATGTCTTCCTACAATTCATTGAGATATTTAGGTAACAGATCATCAATAGAAGGCAATTGACTCTGCTCTTAGGGATCTTCAATTAATGAAGGTTCAAATAGTCTCAATTTGTCTGCATTAATGACTGAGTAGATGTGCATGTAAGCTGGTAAATCAAGGAGAAAAGAATTCTCACCAATTTTCTCAAGTATCTTGAAAGGTCCATACCTTATTGGCTTTAGCTTTTACCTTCACCTTGCATTCTATCTTTGCTGATATACAGCTAGACTTGATCACCAACTTGGAAACTATGCTCCATCTGATGCTTGACATGCCTTGCCTCTTTTCCAGCTATTCCTGTACTGCTTGGTGATTCTCTTGGATTTGTTCAATGAACTTGGTTGCCTTGTCCACATCACTGTGTCCATCAACTTATATGTATTTACCAAAAACAAAATCCAAGGGAGACCTTGGGGTGAAACCAAAATAGGTCTCAAAAGGAGATCTCTATGTAGAAGAATGTTTTTCTTTGTTGTAGGCATGCTGCACATAACACAAATGTTCATCCCAAAGTTTGGGATGCTTGCTGCAATAGCCTCTAAGCAACTAGATCACTGTCATGTTGAACACTTCTGTCTAGCCATCTGTTTGTGGATGAAAGGTTGTGCTTTTCTTCAATTTAGTATCCATTGGTTCCCACAGACTCAACAAAAACTTCCCAACAAATCATGAATCTCGATCAGATACAATTGAAGTGGGTAATCAAAATGAACCCATTCATGCTGAAAGAACAACTTTGCAGTTTGTTCAGCTGTAATCTACTTATTACAAGGTATCAAAATATACATTTTGTTGAACCTATCCACAACAACATATATATAGTCATGACCTTTCCTAGATTTAGGCAGTCCTCCAACAAATTCCATGCAAACACTTTCCCAAGGATGAGAAGGAACTGGTAGTCGAGTGTACAAGCTTAGTTTCCTAATGTTGGGCTTGCTTTTAGCACACATGGTACATCCTCTTACATTTCTAGAAACTGTCTCACTCATTTTTGGCCAATAACAAAATCTTTGCAGCTGTGCAACCATTTTACTTACCCCAAAGTGACCTGATATTAGAGAAGTGTGTGCTTCTCGAATTATCTTTACTCTTTTTGTTTGTGGAATGCATAGCTTCCCATAATGATACAAGAGTTGGTCCTTAATATGATAATCTAGTTCTTCTACTCATTTTCATTGACTTAAAGTTTCATATGCATCTTTAAAATCTATATCTTGAGCATATTGTTCAATGTAACTCTCATGCAATACTGAATTATGCTTAAGTATAGTAGATGCATTTATAATTGGTCTAGATAACATATCTACAACTTTATTATGTATGCCCTTTTTATATATGATGACCAAATGAAACTGTTGTAGAAAACCCATCCATCTATAGTGTCTTGATTGCTGCAACTTAATTTTGGAGTGTAGATATTGAAGTGGTTGATGATTAGTATGTATGACTGTCTTTTTGCCCATTAGGTAATGTTTCCACTTTTTCACACTCTGTACTAATGCATACAATTCTTTATCATATGTGGGATAGTTAATTACTGCAAAATTAAATGTCTCAAAATGATAACATATGGGTTTACCATGTTGTATCAACACTGCTCCCATGGCATAGTCATTGGCATCCGTTTGGATCTCAAATGGTATTTGAAGATTGGACAGTGCTAGTATTGGTGTTGTACTAATATTTTCTTTCAAGGTGTCGAAGGCTTTCTACTATTTGCCTCCCCATTGAAACACCTTGTTCAATCCTATTAAAGCATGTAAGGGAGCTGCAATTAAGGAAAAGTTAGAAATGAATTTTCTCCAATATTGTGGTGCTCCTAAGAAGCTTCTAACTTCTACAATAGATTTGGGTTTAGGCTAGTTTACAATCACTGCAACCTTAGAGAGATCTATCTTCAATTCACCACCACCTACTATATGTCCCAAATAATTCAAAGATGTTTTTCCAAATTCACATTTTGAGAGTTTAAGATAAAGACTTTCTCTTTCCATAACATCTAGGGTCTGCTTAACATGATTTAAATGTTCTTCCCATGTTTTGCTAAACATAAGAATGTCATCTAGACATACAATAAAAAAATCATCAAGAAAAGGTTTGAGTACATCATTCATTACTCTCATGAAAATAGCAGGAGCATTAGTTAAGCCAAAAGGCATAACCAGCCACTCATACAATCCCTACTTTGTTTTGAAAGCAGTCTTTCATGCATCTTGCTCTACAACTATGACCTGATGATATCCACTATGCAAGTCTAACTTGGAAAAATAAATAGCTTCTTCCAATTGATCTAATAGATCATCTATACGAGAAAGGAAATAACAATTCTTGATTGTTATCTTATTCAGTGCTCGGTAATCAATGCACATTCTCCATGAGCCATCTTTGTTTTTTACCAAAACGATTGGAGACCCACATAGTGATGTCCTAGGTCTGATGAACCCCTTCCTGAGCAACTCCTACACCTGCTTCTTGATTTTTGCATTCTCTAAAGCGGGCAACCTATACATTCTGATGTTAGGCAATGGAGCATTTTGCTGCAAATTAATATCATGCACTATTTCCTTTTTGGGTGGCAGACATTCAGGTTCTTGAAACATGATATCATATTCTGAAACAACATTTTCTAAATTAGCTTGTTGTTTAGCATAATAGCCCTTAAACACATTGGTTTTATCAGGATTCTTTTCCTTTAAAATCATCAGTAAAAATTGTTTGCATGAATTTACAATTCATTTCATCTGCCATGCGTTTATAAGAGTATAATTATTCTTGAGCTTTTGAGCCCTTACAATATATTTCATTCCATCTTTAACGAGTAGATACTTGTTCTCAACTCTATAGAAAATATATTTTCTATCATACAAGTAAGGACTTCCTAAAACAATTCCACATATATCCAAAGGAACTATATCTAACTCAACCTCATCTGCAAATGCTGACCCAAAAGAAAACTTAAGTTTACATTATCTAGTCACTTGTAGTTGTGCTTTATCACATAACCAACCTAATGGGTATGGATTCTTGTGAGGTGTCGTCAGTAATCCCAACTTCTTTACAATTGCTTCAAAAAATAAATTTACTTGTGAGCCACTATCAAACAAAGTATCAATCTTTTGATGCATGGAAATAACTCAAATATGGAAAAGCTCATGCCTTTTTCTCTCATTTTCTTCATTATCAGTAGATTGTGTAAAATTACTAGTAGATGCTTCAAAAATTTTACCTTTTATACCTATGGCTACAATGGTTGTTTCATCTCCTGAGTCTGACCCCAAATCTTTCTGAATAGATGTTGCATTCTTCTTCTTCTTGCCCTCAAACTTCTTAGGTCTCAGCTTCGGATGCAGAATCCAGCAGTGCTCATCATCATGCCCATCCTTCTTACAATGAGTGCATGAAGACTTAATTTTTTGTACAATGTTTGTCTTCCTCTCTTTCCATTTTTGTTTTATTTTCTCCTTATTATTGCTTGCAGTGGGTTGGGATGATCCCCCAACTTCTGGTCTCCCATTCTTACCTCTAGCTTCTAGATGTGTAGCCTTAACGGACACCTCATATATACTAGTGGGATTAAACATGAGGATAGTGTGCCTCATGTAGTTGTGTAGACCACCTATGTACTTCAACAAAGTCTCAAGTGAGTCTAATGAAATTCCTAGAATCAAAGCTCTTTTCCTAAATTCTTGTGTGTAACCTTGTACACTTTTCCCTTTCAATTGGCGACGAGTTTGCTAGCTCATCATGGCTTGTTGCATGTAAGCTAGTGGATAGAAATGCTTTTTGATTACAGAAACAAATTCACACTAGGAAGAAAGAATCTTACCATGCTTCTTCATGTCAGTTTGTGTTCGACCTTCCCACCATACCAAGGTAGTTCCTCCAAGGCGTAGGCTGGTCAGCTAAATCTTACTTTTGTCTGAGTCAATGCTTTGGACTCTGCAATAAACATCAATCTGTCTCATCCAATTATCTAGCTTCTCTACATTCAACTCTCCATCATATATAGGTAAATCAATTTTAACATCTAATTTAATCAAATATGTCTTCTTTTTACTTTTAGGGCTATTAGGAGGTGTGAGGAATTTTTCTTCTTTCCCTTTGACTTTAGAGTTATCATGGAGGAGAGATTCTTCTACTACTTTGTCTTGTTTGGAGCTTGATGAATCTTCATCTTTATGTTTCCTAAAGTTCCCATTCATTTCCTCCACCATTGACTTCAGGGTCATAAAACTATCCATAAACTAGGAATCAGATTACAAGGGCTTTTCTTTTGACATTTTCTTCTTGGAATAGACTCTTTCCGGGTTAGTTTCAACCAACTCTCCTTCTCCTAATTTAAGTTTTGATCTAGTTAGCATTCAAAAACAAAATCCAGCACAAGCTTGTCTAACCTTAACAACCTAACTGCTCTGATACCACTTGATTTGAAATCACCCGTAAATGACCTCAGAGAATTAATGAAGGTATTACAGACTCATGCGATGGGGTGTGCCTATGTTATTTTATGCATCATATCGATAAGATTTTGAAATACACAGACATTGAAATAGTAAGAGAACAAAGTAAGCAAACACATAAAACACAACAAGCTTAATAAGGAGTTCACCCAATCCTCCTAGGCTACGTCTCCTGGTCCATCCTTCAGTGGTGGCCTTTCTATTGTGTCTTAAAAGAAAATTTTTTACAATGATGAGCTCAATTTGAGTCTCACTTAACAGATGATGATCAGTAGGATTGTACTTGGATCCCCCAAGTCTCTAGAGTACACAAACTCCCCTTACTGAATCTTGACCTCAACTGGTCTTAGTGGTATGAGTCCATTTTGGTACTCAATACCTAACACCTATACACAGAAGAGTTGCTTGAACCTCTCAAGCCTTCTCTGGAGTTCACAAACTCTTAGACTCTCTCTGCCTCTGTCTTCTCGATGCTGCCTTTGCTCTAAAGGTCAGCTCGGCTTCTCTATTCTCTACAATTTGTGTCTCTCTCTTTCTGCCTCCCTCACCTTACTCTCTGTCTGTTCATGACTTAAAGCCAATCTGCTCCTTTTCCACTTCGTGGCTCTCTGGATCTCCTGCCTCTATCCGCTTTAATTCCCTGCTCTGCATCATCATCACTGTGTAATGCTTCATAGAGAGGTGGCCACCTATTTTCTCATGAACTGAGTGTCAGTCCTCTTTGAACGATCATTATTTTCGTTTCTCCAAGATTGTTTGTGAAACTGGTTCCTCTGCCAACTCATCGGTCATACTGGACCTCAAATCTCATATGACTTAGCCTATTTCCTTGTCGAATCTAGTCATTCATCGGATCATTTCTCGGTCGTTGATATAGAGCCTCCAAATCCTACGGTCTTTGTCCATATTGAGTGGGTAAGTAGCATGACCTTTACCCATCCAATGTGAGCAGTTTTCTCTCTCATCCACCAGACACATGTCACCTAGTGTATGGCATCAGGTGAGACTCAATCGAACCCGCTTACTGCTTGAAGCCCTTCCGATATCCTGCCGGTTTTAGCGCGCGACCCGCCTTATGACGAAATCAAAAATTTCCGTACAGTTTTATGCTTTCCTCGTGACCGAGCACTTGGGGGGTTTCCTTCACAGAGGGGGATGCCTTATGATATGCAACTAGTGCTTTAGCGCTAATGCGTATCAGAAACTACCTCTATTTCTAGTTTTGACCTCCCATTTGTTAATTTGTGCCAGTGCGCAGTTACCATGGGCCAACGGTCTACGTACTTTGACCGAGGGTCCTCGTTGCTCTGTGCTGACCAAAATTTCCATTGTTTAGAGGTTATTTCTAATAAACTCGACATCCATAAGACTTTGAAACTTCGGCATGAGTTTTTACAGAGTTTGGGTAACTTTAAGAGAGTTTAAGGATCCAATTCGGATCACCCTTAGAGGATGAAATGGAATTGTTTCTAGCTGTAGGAGTAGGAATATCAAAAGTACCCATTAAGGAAGAGTACATTACAACTCCTAAATTCTCTATAGGTTTCTTGGGATTGTACACTAATGGAACAATAGACTCAAAAGATGTGTGGGAGTCACCCGAAGAATAATCCATCTCATCAACTTTTACGATCCTCCCTTCATGAGGAAAGCAAAGGATGTGAAATAATGATGATGCTATGGCATCCATTTCATAAATCCAATTCCTTCCTAAAAGGAGTTTGTAATATTCGCATCGACTATTTCTACCTCAATCTTTACCCCCTTTCCCCCAACACAGATGGGAAAGGCTTGAATAATCTCGTGCAGCCCATGAGAATGTCCATCAAATGTTGTCAATAGAGTAGGTGAAGGAACAAATTGAGGTGATCCAATGGCCTTCTAACATGACATGGACATCACACATGTGGAAGCTCTCTAATCTATAATAGTTCAAAAGATGTTGTTCTTTCGATATGTGGACTTTATCTGGAAAGTCATATGATACGAGAGTCTCTTTTTGACATTTGACATATCAAAAGTAAGCACAATAGAATTTTTTGGATCTATTGTTCTTATTGTCGATAGTAATGCACTCCTCTGAGTAGGGTATGACTGGAGTACCTCTAATGCTGACATAGCATAAGGAATTTGAGCCAGATCTTCTACAATGGAGTAGCTCTGGGCTACCCTAGCATTAGGTTTAATGATCGAGCACTTTGCGGAGCCTTTCGGCATCCGATGTATAGACTCAACAAAGGGCCTCTCAATATGGAGTGGCTCTAAAGCATCGGAAGAAAACTTAGCCTTAGATGATTTTGATTCATCATAATCATGTGATCATGTAGCAACATCGATATGTGAACTCATCATGTACACATTTGATGAATGATCCCCTCCATGATTTCCCCCTGTGGGGGTACCAGTATTAGAGTTCGCGCCAGCAAGTAATTGCTACCCTTGGTGAAAAGGGTTAGTGAGGACAACCTCAGAGCTAGAGGAACCTTGCTACACTAATAAGTGTTGAGCATCTTGGATCTCAAGGTAGAGATGAGTCAAATGATCTCCATTGTATAACTTCCATGGAAATTTTACTTTTTTCTTGGACTCTTTCCTACCCCCTCTGGCATCATTGTCGGGTTTGTTTGCATTTCCCTTCCCATCCTAGCTCTTTTTACTACCTCATCCTTTCTTCTTCCCATCGGATTATTGGTTTCCTTTGGGGTTAGAAGTTTGGATGACGTTTATATACATCGATTGGGAAGGTGTAGATATAGATGGCGATGCCTGCATAGAACAAGCAGTTTGTAAAGACAACTATTGCAATTGATTCAGTAAGTTACCCTTATTGGCATCAATCGATCCGAATAGCCCATCGACATGGGGACTTGGCTTCAGTTTGGCTATATAAAACTTGGATCAAGGAGCATCAGGTAGAATTTTTTGAAGAACCCTAGACTGAGAATATATAAGTTCCAACTGTCGGGCCCTAAAAATGGCCTGCTTTTCGATGAAAACATCGAAGACAGACACGTCTTTAGAGATCTCAAGCTATAACAATTTAAGAAACCATTCAAGAAGGAATTCTTGTGTAATATCAGCTTTAATGAGCCTCTTCCTTCTCCTCCATACCTAGATATGATCTGAAATGTGAGTTGCCTAATCTTGTTGTAAATTAGCTAGAAGCTCAATTCCAACATCATATCGGATAGGCAATTGAAAATGGTACAAAAATATAGTAGCCAAAATATCGAATGAAGTGAAGGTTCCCCCTGGAAGTTCTATGTACCACTTAGTCACATTCCTAGTTAGGGTACGTTGAAATAATCTCAACCTGATTGAATCGTCTATCAAGGAGTTTGACAAACACCATAAATGGAAAGTGGTTACATGGTACCTAGATCTTCACCAGTTTTCCCTTCAAATTTAGGTATATCTAAGGGAAGTTTGGTTGGCACCGAAAGCCAAACCAAGTTATACCTAATCAGATCATTAGTTAATTTAGAAAGATCTGGCAAGCTTAACGTTGCCAGAAAAGGTAGTCATGAAGGACCCTGAGGATTCTACCCGGTGTGGGCAGAACTCCCAATGTTCTGAAAAGAATGGCTTGGATTTGTAAAGGCGTGAGGTTGCCTAAAGTAACTCGTAGACCCAACTAAACCATAAGGAGCTCCTTATGGTCCAGAAAAAACTGGATTTCAACTAACTCCTACCAAAAAACTTCCATAACTAGTAAAGTTTCCCCCTAGAGAAGTGTTAAAAGGAGCAAAGAGCCATTGGTAAGGGTTCCATGCATTAGCATAGGGAGAAACATTCTGGAATGAACTAACAGAATAATATGGCATATTCCCTTGTTGGCTAAAATAACAATGATTCTCGGCTCCTAACCCTCTAACCGTAGGGTTTGTCCAACCTTGAAATGGATTATAACTTTGACCCGTAGAGGAAAAAGGTATTGATCCCAAAGATGGGTTATAGTGTGGTATATTACCACCCCTAAATGAGAAACCCTAAAAAGAAGTTGATCCACTTGCCATGCATGTGGAGGTAGCTGATGGAATACTTAACAAAAGTGAAGGAATTGCGCTAATCGGTATTCCAAAAGGGAAAAAGCCAATGCCAGAGGCAACAGCTTGAGAACTTCCACTCAAAGATGGAATGGAAGTAGAACCAAATATAGTAGTGCTAGGATTAATGGAAGGCATAGAAATTGTTCCTTCTCCTTGTACAGATACTGGAGTTTGCATACTCGTAGCACTTATCATCGATGCCATGCTTCTAGTAGTGGTTATCAAAGGAAAAGATTGATATAAACCTGGGATCAAAGTCCTGTTGGTTAGAGTCCCAAAGTATAATAAAACATGTGGATGGTCGGGAGGAAGAGGAGAATTAGGAGTCAAAATAGACTCAGGGAGTTTCTTGACTTCAATAACTTCTTCTGACTGGAAGAGGACTTGAGAAAGAACTAGATTGTTTCTCTCCAGCTCTCTACTTGTACCAGGTCTATCCTATGAATTAATAACTACAATCGAAGGATCAATCTCCGATGCACCTACTGCCACTGATTGAAAACCACTAGCATAATTGCTCGTACATCTCCAAGGAGAAGGCTCAAGACTCATAGGTGAAAGCCCATAGAGTCTCATAGACCAATGATTTGATCAATCAGCCATTTTGAATTATTTTTAAGAAATCTACTTAAACACTCAAAACAATTGTAAAGTTAGGCCAACTAGGAGCAAAGAGAACTCTCTAAAATTCCCTAAAGATACATTCACTCAAACTACTTTCAAGTATTTCTACTCTTGGTGATTAGGACTGGAAACCAAAATAAAAGAAAGCCTAAATCAAGGGCCTTCTGAAAATAGTCTAGGGTAATTATACCCTAGGCCTACTATCAAAGGTATTAGAAGCAATTATGCTGACCTCCAGACAACAGCCTTTGTTGGTGCAAACACCCAAGATTTGCAAGGGTGCCCTCTAGTATTACTATTTAACATGATGCAATCTTAGCCTCTAGTGCCACGAGATTCCCCTCCACAGCCACTTATGCAATCCCTAGGAAAGGCAACTATGGATACCAACTCGTATCAAAAATTGGGCAGAATAGTCGTGAGGTGGGATTCAACAAGTAGGAGAGGGTTATCTCTCTTCCTTGTCTTCACTCTCCCTCGTGCTTAACTCCCAATCACAGAGCTTTCCCAGTCTTTCTAACGATATTGGATTTCACTTTTTATTCAACTTATAAGTTTTATAATTTGAGCGGCCTCAGAGAGTTAACTCTCCACTCACCTATTCCAAGGCCCTAATGAACCTAAACTTGTTGGTGTTTTATAGTGGCAAAAACAAAAGTTCTAGTTCATTTTATTAGATCGCTTGATTTTATGTAGTTGTTCTTTAAGTCAGGGGGAATTACAAGAGTGAAACTAATGATGTTTTATGATGCAAAAGAAACCAATAGAAAACTAACTATATGCATGCAATTATTTTCTTTGATGAAGAGTGATTTCTACTTGGGTTCTACGAAAACCTATATGTAAGAAAAATTCTTTTTTTTCTTTTTTTTCTTTTTTTTTTTTTTCTAAAACAATCCACACACCCAAAATCTAAAAAGACTAAGAATTCTCAATATGCAAACTAACCTAATGCAAGTTAAAATGACGATGCAAGGTCCTAAACAACACTCGTAAGAAATTGCGGTTCTTTATAGAGTCAATTAAGTCAATCTTGGTAAGGAAGAGGACAAAAATTAAAAACAAATCTCTCTCCAAAGCAAGCAAAACAAATTGAAAAACAAACCAATTGCCTCACAACAATAAAACAAAAGAAACTGTAAACCAAAATCTCGAAAAAAAAAATAATACTAATAATAAAAAATTAAAATAAAATTAAAAAATAAATAAAGTAAAAAAAATATATTATTATATATAATATATATATCAATATATATATTATATATATATATATATATATATACTATATATATAAATTGTGTTTTAATTTTCCTTTAAGGAAAAAAAAGTAACTTGAGGTCTAAAAAGCATACTAAATTAGAAAGAACAATAAATAAGGACAAGGAGTCTCTAAATATTGCAAGTTATAAAACTCATTAATAAATGAAACTTGAAACAAGAGAGACTACAAACTTACACAAACCAATCCTAAACAGCAACAAAAGACTTTGGCAAACCGACAAAATGTCTAGAAAGAAGAACTTTCAAAATTGCCGAAAAAGACTCTCAAAAAGCATAAAAATAAACTAGGCCAAGCAAACAAGGAAAAGAAAAACAAGGCAACTTGAAATCCAGGCTGCAAATGAAATCAAAATCAATTTCTTGCTCTGGAAAACCAAAACATCCAATAACTTCAAACAGAAGTCTTGAACCCAAGATACAAATCACAAAATTTCTTAAGAAACAATCCTAGGCCAACTAGGCTTTTCAATGAGAATGATATTTTGAAAACAAATCTTGCAAGAAAACTGAGTTCTCCAGACAGTAGATGACCATACAACAGTATAAATCACTAGGCAGTAGACCTAACTGGGTAAAGAGATTTGAAAAAATCATTCAAAAAATGGTATATGAAACTGTGTACAAACACAGAAGCATGCACACGCATTTCTAATACAAGAAACTTGCATATACATGATTATTCTTGAGGAAACATTCATCTATATGTGACTGTAATCTAAGAAAACAGCATATACAAAGCTCAATTGGGAAAAAACAAAAATCACATTCTGATCAAAAGGATCAAACTTGATGGTTGGGACACTATTGAATCAAACAACACTGTAAAAGTAATCAATCAAGAAAATGAACCTTGATTGAGAATAAATAACCCAAATCAGGAATAACAAGAATGTTATCCCGAGCGGATTCACCAATTCTATTGCAGGTGAGATCACCCTAGGGTCTTAGGTTGGAACCCCAATAGAGCGGATGGCAAACAACAACAAGAAATTCTCAAGCAATCAACCTAAATGCTTATTCTACTGAACTGTACAAGAGTGTCCTTACCCAAAGGTCCTACGTTTGAGTAGATCCCGCAGGGTGCAAACCCTCAGCTTCTTCTGATGTCTTTGAAACTTGAAAATTATTCAGATGAAACATATATAGAAGTAGAAACATAAATCTTGTTCATGATATTAACTTTAGATCATATAAATGAATGAACAATTATGCATCAATATAAGATTCATAAACGAATTACAACATAAATCAATGCATAAACATCTTTAATATCGGGAATTGAACAACATTTCTTTATTGAAGTAAGCTATAACTAAGGTGGAGAAATACAACATGAGTCTTTCCCCAGCTCCAAGTGGAACCGTCCTCCAGATTCATCCTTTCCCAGCCTCAGCAATCTTCCTCCATCACCAATACAAGGATATCTCAAGAAAGATGAAGGATATCTCCAACAAGGAAACAAGGGTTTCCTTAAACTTTGGGGAGTGCAAGAGGAACAGGGATTTTGTTTGACTCAATCAAGGATAATCTCAATATAGTATCAATATCTCATATCATATCCCTTAAGGCCTTCCCATGGAGGATTATTTATACTTCTCGAACTTAGTTTTTTTCAATTGGGAAACAGTTGGGCCATGGGTAATAGGAGGTGAGTAACAGGTAAAACCCATGAACTCCCCCCAAAATTAAGGAAATTTATTTTTTTTAAGTTTTTTAACATATGTACATGGGTTGGGTATATGTTGACCCATGTGTACACACTTTTATCACAGGGAAAAGTAGCGTATAGGGAATAAAACATTTTTTTTAGAGCTTGGACCAAGTCTAGAAGGAAGGGTTGCCCTAGGCCATAATTAGAGCATCAGATCTACCAAGAGTAGTAAATGGTGCTATAAAACTCACCCTGAATCACCCTACTGGTGTGGAGATCTTGTCATGAAGACCTCTCGTCTCCACATGTACCACTACAACTTCGGCAGCACATTGCATCACCGCCTGCTTAACTTGTTCCACCAACTACTCTATTACTGGTCTTGCAATATCTGTCATGATTTTTTGTTGTGTTGCTTGTAGGTTCACTACATTTCCTTCAATCGTCGTCGTGAGTAGATAGGCTTAATCTAGCTAAGGCCCCAGTTTGGCCTTTAGTACTACCTCCATGTGTTTTGTTGTGTCGACATGTTCCTTCGATGCCTTTGCTTCCTACAGATTCACCAACCTCTATACGATGGCGACGATGCAAGTCATCGCTCTGACCTCATCATACCTCTGCTGCAATTCCCTCACCTTGATCTCTAATATATGTAGGTTAGGATCTTCCTACATACTAGTAACTACTTTGAGCGACTGCTCGAAGAACGCAGTGCAATCCTTCACTACAGCATCAACTGTTGCAACTGCATCTTTAATAGTGGCCTCATGCTGCTCTTTGACCTCTGGTGGAGTCGAAGGTTAGGCCCTCAATTCAAGTTCTATGATCTTAAGGTTCAACTCAAATTGAACCTTAGCCAGCTTTGTCCTCGCCTCTTCCACACCTACAGCAAGCTTCTGAATTTCGGTGTTGACTGGTGCATCTCTAGAACGGGTTTGCATGCCTCAACTACCACAGTTGCTCCGTAATCTTCCTAAGGAGATCAATCACAGAATTCTTCTCTACAAATATTTGGTAATTGTTAACCTTCTAATTTTTTATCACATTCAGCGTGTGCTGCTCTCGGGCCCAAAGTTCCACGATCACACTGTCTTGTAGCGTGTGAAGGGCTTCACTTGGAAGCGCAGAAAATTTTAACCCAACCCTCTTGAGGGTGCTAACAGTGGCCCTGTCAGCTTCTACTTCTACATTCAATGCTACATTTGGTATTGCAATGGATTGGGGATCCATATAGTGAACCATTTCCGCTTCTTTTGAGGTTCCTGGTGCCAAACTAGTTGATGCCGCGCTACCTTGCCCTACACCAATCTAAGTAGCCTAGATTTGCATCTCATGCAGACCCGCCTGAATGGCAACCAAAGCTTGTTTCAGTTGTTACTCAAATTTTTGCAGTAGTTCCGTGGTCGCATCCCTCACTATGTCCTAGATGTCATTCAAATAACCTTCCATCAAAGTGATTGAGTCAATCAATGATTTACTCACCTTGGACTTCTTCCACAACCCTTATTTTTCCTAATCCCTAATGCGCTTAACCCGGAATGGAGTAGTCTCTGGATCTGCACCACCCTGTCCTCCGTTTGCAGTGAAGGAGTCTTCTGACTCCTATCAGAATCACACTCTTCCTCATCTTCCTTCTCTTCTGCTTTCTCCTTAGTAGCACACTCTACTTTAGCTTTATCCTCAGTGTCCTTTTTCCTCCTATCAGCCAACTGCTGCATATTCAATTAGGCCTCTTCCTTCTTCTGCTTTCCTTTAGACTTGCTAGATCCCACAGATAAATATGAGGTTGTGCACCACTCTGATGGCCAGTGATTGAGGACCGCTGTGCTTTCATCGTTTGTCACTAGGTATGGAAGATCATACAATTTTTTCTTAGGGTCCTTCCAGGCTCACATGGAGAAACAATGGAAGTCTTCCTTAAACTCCACATATTCTGCCAACTGCTCAAAGACAGTTCGTCATAACTACAGCTTGCAGTTTATCACAGTACATATGCTCAAATCCATCAGTACCTAAAATATCTTACTGTTCTTGACCCTTTCGGGGTCCTTTGTGGCCCAGAGAAAAGAAAACTTCACTGCTTCTGCCAGATCAATGGATCAAAGGAAACTGACTATTCTCTAGTAATTCCCACGCAACCAGTGCGATTGATAGCAGAAGCCATGCATAATGGAAAGCCTTACTCTAGTCTTGTGCTTCTTTATAGTTCATGAGGAGCTCGTTGTAGAGGTAGAACACCTAGTTGAATTGTATGCCCTCCGCGCACTGGGCCACTAATGAAACAATTGGTGCAAGCACTTCATTTGCATGACACTTCCTCATTATTTTCCCAGCTAGGATCTGGGTGGCTACCTTAACCGTGGGGTTGGTTATGCTGGAAATTGAGTAGTCACGTGGCTTCTTGGCAAGCTTGAACTTTTCCTTCATTATTTCGGCAAGGTCATGCTCGCCTGTCTTTTCGCCAAATGCGTTGGCCATATTAAACCCTAAGTGTGGTAGCAGTGTGATCCTATGGATCAGTATGTCGGTGATTAGTATCGGTTCTCCTAACCATAGGCAACCATCTTGCGCCAATCATGACAATTGTTTGATCACTATCAAAGTTATGGGTGCGCAGTTGTAATGCAGAACCCATAGTAGGTTCAATAGTCCTACCTTGTCCACCCCTTTGATCCACTGTCGTTGCTCCAACGCGGTCACACCAGAGTCTTTGTAGAAGACTTGGGTCATAAATGTATCAGTTGCCAGGTAGGGGAACCGGTCAGTATCTTCCAGATCCTAATACTAAATTTTTAAATGGGGGACGCACACTAGGTGTGGTACTTCGAATGAGATCTTGTCTAGTAGCAACGATGTGTTAAGTAAGAATTTACCCTCATCAGGGTCCTTTACGACCTTCACCTTGCCTTGGTGTGAAGGAATGTATTATGGTAGTTTGGAGATGGGATCAACCCCCTCAATGTCAATATCCCTAGTATCCATATCAGTTTCTTCCATGTCCTCATTGGATTCTAGGTCCACCACCTTGCCCTTCTCCTGCGCTATGGGCTTCTCTTTCTACTTGCGCTTTCTTACTGACTCGCACACCAGTTGTGTTGCTTTCTGCTTATCCTTCTTTATCTTGGGACCCTCTTTGGTCATCAAAGGCCTCGGGTAGGGTGACCTCTACGATTTTGGTACTTCTGTGGGCACCTCTACACTTGCAATCTCAAGGGCAGCTCCCTCAGATGTCATCGATCCTCCAACACTGGCGGTTTCTACAAGCACTGACATGAGGTTAGTAAGGAGCTCCTGGGTTCCCTTAGGCAACTTGTCAATGATCCGGATTTAACCAGGAATGCAAAAAATTACAGAGATAACCATATACACAAAGGTGCAGCGGAAATAATACTTCATTTCATTAATGGAAAATATTGAAACATGCTTACAATCAAAAATGGAAATAAACTAGCTATGGCGATGGTAGCTTATCTCTGAGAAGAGATGTGATGGCTACATGCCTCTGAACTATGTTACAATGGGGCTCGAAGGCCTATTTATTGTTGAGAAACAATGAAAAACCATTCACATTCCAAAATCTAACCCTAGGAGATGAAACGCCAAACTGTGGGCCCCGTTTGGGGGTAAGTTGGTACATCAACTTCCCGGGGTCATAACTTTAGCATATGATCTCCGTTTGACACGTAAAATAGCTCATTAGAAAGATCTATTCGAGCACTATCATTGTTGGAACGGGCAACATCGGTCCATTGCATGGACCCATGTTTGCCCTGGATTCCCCAAAAAACGTCGTTTAGGGCCTCAAAACGGCTCCGGAAGTTCAGGACCCGAAAAACTGCTAAAAATAGTAAGTTGTGCTACAATTAAGGAAACTGAAAATGATGAGAAAGAAAATGGTGGGGGTCCAGGTGGACTTTGACTTGGCAGGTGGCCACCAATATCCACCTGGATCATTCCTCCCCCCTTAGGAAGCAATGGTCCCCATTGCGTCGAGC
The DNA here is from genome assembly GCA_000404065.3 of Pinus taeda. NCBI lineage: Eukaryota > Viridiplantae > Streptophyta > Pinopsida > Pinales > Pinaceae > Pinus > Pinus taeda. The sequence goes on along the minus strand of APFE030533948.1, from coordinate 41,907 downwards.
TCCTCCATGAGATGAGGAAACTTCTGCTGAACCTGTTTCCTGGTGAACCACTTGCCCTGCTGAAGGAGTTGGCCTGCTTTGACAACTCGTTACAGTTGGATATTCTGTTGGTGAGTGTTCTTGATCTGTGTGTCCATGATCCGATCAGTTGCAACTTGTTCCATGCAATCTGGATTTAATTCTGTGGGTTGGAGTGGTTCTGCAATGTCAGATGTGTCTAGCAATGGTGGAAAGTATGGCCGAAGGCGGTCCACATTGAACACTGGGTCCAGGCCAAGGAATGGGGGAATGCTGAGCTCAAATGCATTGTCTCCCATAGCCTTAGTAATGGTGTAAAGACCATATCGGAGTGGTCTCAATTTCCGATAGGCTCCAGTAAGGCGTTCCTTTTGCAAATGCAACAAGACTTTGTCGCCCACCTAAAAAGTGTGTGGCACCCGATGTTGATCATGTCGCTGCTTGTACTTGGCATTTGATTTCTCAAGAATGTCATGGACCTGCTGGCGAATATGTTGGATGCGCTCAATGAAGCTGGTGGCCTTATCTGTTTCGGACTGGACATGAGCTGAATTCATGTGAGTAGCTGCAAGTGCCATGGCCACATCAATGGGGCATAGTGGCTGGAATCCCAAACCCACCTGAAAAGGGTTATGGCCAGTGGAGCTGTGAAGAGCTCGGTTGTAGCTGTGCTGAACATAGGGGAGGCTCTCGTCCCATGTGCGTGGATGCTTTGAGTTATACATGCGCAGAATGTGCACAATCATCCTATTGACAACCTCTGTCTGGCCATCAGTTTGAGGATGGAAGGCTGTGGACTTCGTGGGTTTGGTGTCCAGCATTGACCAGAGACTGGACCAAAATGTGCTGAGAAACCGACTGTCCCGATCTGAGATGATAGACTGTGGGATCCCAAAGTGCACCCACACTCGTTCGAAGAAGAGTTTAGCAGTGGCTTCTGCTGTTATATTCTTCTTGCAGGCCATCATAATGGCCATCT
>APFE030533948.1:0-37071 GCA_000404065.3 Pinus taeda | reverse complement strand
CCGCTGAAGGATCTGGGCAAAACTGTCCATCATCGCGTTCTGTTGTCGCTCGAGGGCTTCTTCGAGCAAGATTTTGATGGGATCTCCTGCCCCCTCGTCTTTCTTCTCGTCCGCCATGGGAGGCCGTCGGGATTTGCGAGGCTGGTCTTGCAAAGGTTCAACCAGTTCAAGCCCTAACTCCTTATATCCCGACCTTGTTGGGGACATGCAAAGAAAAACAGAGAAAAGCAGACCGCTCTGATACCACTGATCCGGATTTAAACAGGAACGCAACAAATTACAGAGATAACCATATACACAAAGATGCAGCGGAAATAATACTTCATTTCATTAATGGAAAATACTGAAACATGCTTACAATCAGAAATGGAATAAACTAGCTAGGGCGATGGTAGCTTATCTCTGAGAAGAGATGTGATGGCTACATGCCTCTGAACTGTGTTACAATGAGGCTCGAAGGCCTATTTATTGTTGAGAAACAATGAAAAACCCTTAACATTCCAAAACCTAACCCTAGGAGATGAAACGCCAAACTGTGGGCCCCGTTTGGGGGTAAGTTGGTACATCAACTTCCCGGGGTCGTAACTTTAGCATATGATCTCCGTTTGACGCGTACAATAGCTCATTAGAAAGATCTAATCGAGCACTATCATTGTTGGAACGGGCAACATCGGACCCATGTTGCCCCCGGATTCCCAAAAAAACGTCGTTTAGGGCCTCAAAACGGCTCCGGAAGTTCAGGACCCAAAAAACTGCTAAAAATAGTAAGTTGTGCTACAATTAAGGAAACTGAAAATGCTGAGAAAGACAATGGTGGGGGTCCAGGTGGACTTGGCAGGTGGCCACCAATATCCACCTGGATCAGTCAAACACTGAACTTGCTACCAAAGACTAGAAACTCTCAAGGCTCATGCGGGCCTAATACCTCAGCAACTCAATTCTCAAAATGCAAAGTGTTTTTCATTGGGCAGCCATCTGTAAATTATAGGAAAATTTGAATTCAAATCTGACCATTCCCCCCAAAATCTACTCATAAATGCTAGATTGGAGCAGATTTTTAAAGATATCGCACTTAAAGTCCAACTTAAATGCGCCCCCCCCCCCCCCCCAACCCGCTCCACCTAGCCATTCTCTCACTGTAAAATCATGAACATTGACCATAACGGTCACTTTTTAGCTACACTATGTGGTCTCGCTTTCAATAGTGCAGCTCCCCTCGCGCTTCTGCTGATACTGTGACATTCCTCCTTTTTGCGCAGTCCCTCCATCACACAACTCTACAACTCGAGTAGTGTATTTTATAGTCTTGTGCCTCCTTTCAATTGAATGGAGTGCTAAGACTGTGCTTCCACCATATAGTCATCTGGCTGGATCCCTGGTGTATGGATTCAATCAGCTACCATTTACCTTCCCTGGAAATGGCTCTCCAATCAACTGCATTAGCTGAACTTCTCCACCATGGGTAATCTCCTTGAAGACATAGTGCCCCAGCCAATGCATCTGAAACTTTCCTAGAAATTTATCAAATTTGTTGTCATATAGTAAAACCAAATCATTTACTTTGAAGGTGCATAGTTTGATATGTCGATCATGCCATGCCTTTTCGTGCTCTTTTTCAACTTGTTGATGGAATCTAGCTAGAAATATATCCTCTTCCAACTTTATTAGTTGCATAAGCCTCTCTTCTAGGGCTCTGTGATCTACCATTCCTATGAATGCCATTGTGCGTAGACTAGGTACAATGTACTCCATCGGCATCACAGCTTCTATGCCATAAACCAACTTGAAAGGTGTTTGTCCAGTTAGCTTTTTGCAAGTCGTTCTGTAAGCCCATAGCACTGTGGGTATGTGCACATCCCATTCATTCCTTTGTGCATTGTAGAAATTCGTCAGCATGTTCTCCAATATCTTATTAAATTCCTTCACCGTCGCATTAGCCTGCGGGTGATATGGCATACTCTTCTGATGATAAACATGGAATTCCTCTGTCAGCGCACCGATCATCTCATTAAGGAAATGAGTACCATGATCACTCATCAAAATATTTGGGCAAACAAATCTAGTTAATACATACTCAAAGAGGAACTTTGCAATTTTTTCCCCTACACAGTCCTTCACAGGCTGCACCTCCACCCTTCTGGTCAAATACTCAGTCACAGTGATGATGTACCACGCACCCATCTTCTTTCCTAGAGGTTGAATTGGTCCTACAAAGTCAATTTCCCACTTTTTGAATGGTTATAATGACATCAGCAGATTCAGAGGCAACTCATCCCTCCATGATGGCCTACCCATCCTCTGACATGCATCATATGCCTTACAATAAGCCTTGGAATCCTTATGCAGCGTCGACCACCACAACCTAACATGTAAAATCTTCTGCGTTGTTTCTTTCCCTGCATAATTCCCTCTCACAGCTCCTCCATGAGCTTCAACAAGGATGTTGTTCCATTCAAACTTAGGCACATAGCATCGCAGTATTTCATCTGAGCCCATTTTATATAAATGCCCTGCAATGATAGAAAATTGTTTCATGTGCACAACTAGCTCCTTCTTTTGTTGGCTAGTATACCCTTCTTGAGTCCTCCCTATCATCAAGAAGTGTATGATATATGCAAATTTATTTTCCACGACACACACTATAAAGAGTTATGCATCAGGTAGTCCTTCCTCCAAATTAGTAGGCTCCTCTCATGTTTCAATGTGCGACAGATGATCTGGTCTTGCATTCAGTCATCCTGGCTTCATAGTAGCTTTGAAATCATATTCCTTAAATAGCAACAGCCATCTGCATATCTTCCCCCCTAGCACAGGCTTATTAACCAGGTACTTCAATGCAGAATGGTTTATATACATTTTGAAGTGTCTGCCTAACAAGTAATGTCTGAACTTCTGAAGTGCATACACCATAGCCAATCCTTCATGCTCTATCATTGAATATTTCTTCTCATCTTTAGACAATTTCCTACTTGCAAATGTTATAGGGTGATCCAAATCTCCCTCACTGGCCTATGTCAGTACTTTCCCTAGTGCAATACATGACGCATTCAAATGCACATGAAATTCCTTCTTCCAATATGGGAAGACTAGGATCGGCGCGGTGATCATATTTTATTTTAACAAATCTAAGCTTTACTGACACTCTTCATTCCAAAAGAATGTAGCATCCTTCTTTAGCAGCTTCTCCATCGACGCGGTAATATGGGAATAGCTCTCAATGAACTTTATATAGTATCTCGTATGGCCCAATGTTGTGCACAGCTGTTTCACACTTCTTGGTGCCTCCAAATTAATTATAACTGCAATCTTAGTAGGGTCTACTTGCATCAAGCCTTGTCTACATACCACGTGATGCGGCAAGATCCCAAAAGGGACACGGAACAAACATTTCTTTAAATTGAGTGTGATCCGATACCTCCAGCATGTATCCAACATCAAGTGTAGACTAGCTACGTGGTGCTTTACTAACCCAAACACCGTCCAATCATCAAAGTATACCTCCAATAACTTGTGAATGAAGTCCTTAAATGTCACAATAACTACATGTGAAAAGATCGCTAGCGCGTTCTTCAACCCAAACTGCATCACAGTATACTGAAAGCATCCCCATTCAGTCACGAAGGTCGGCTTACTTCTATCCTCTAGTGCGATCTTGATCTGATGGTACCCAAAGAACCCATCAGTGAATGAATATGCTTCCTGACTACCAACATTATCTAGTACTTCATTGGTGAACGGAGTCGGAAAGGGATCATGTATGCAAGCGTCATTCAACTTCCTGAGGTCTACGCATATCCTTATTTCATCCTTTTTCTTCTTTTATTGAACTACTATTGGGCTCACCCAATCAAATTCTTTGATTGGTTCAATAATACCTGACACAAGAACTTTATCCAACTCTAAGCAAACCTTTTCTTTATACTTGGGGTTGGGCGATAAAGCCTTTGCTTAATTGGCTTTGTGTCTGGTTTTAATGTGATTTTCATAACTCCTAGGTCCCCTATTATCCCTTTCAAATATGAAAACTTCGTAGGGACCAAGTCCTAATATTCACAAATATATTCAGCATCCTTTTCTACTGTTGCATCATCCCAGTAGTTCCAAATCTTTGTAAATTTCAGCTCAGCTTCTATCTAGATGTTCACTTGCCTCATTTTTAGTGGCACGATGATATCTAGATTCTCAATTTATGGTCCTTCAACTTCATGGTGACCTTCAGTCTCTGGGATATTAATGTTCCTCACGTCTTCATCCTCCTCTTCAGCGTTCACATTGTAGCACTTCAGTGTGTGATGTAGCTGGGTGGTCCAATCTAGTTGAATTAAGTCCAAGGGATCCTACAGTATTCTGAGGATCGTTGCCTTGACTTCTTGCAATTCCCCATCAATACATTTAAATCCATCCTCCAAGATAAACGTCATCAAGAACCCTCGTTGCAAAACATCCCATTCTTTGGTGCCATGGTGGAGCTCTATTTCTAAGTACCAGTTCATCAGTATTACATCCAAAGTATTATGAAACAAATGCACCCATTAAGGTCGAGGCTTCGCTCCATAAACCTTAGTACATTTGTCCAGGTGATCGTGTGGATCATCCCTTCCATCATATTTCTTTGTTAGCCGCACTTGTGGATGACCAAACAACAATCTCATCATATTTTTGTACACATGCCAATCATCAAAATTGTCTGTGTGTGTACCCCACCATCTCGCAGGTGTAGAGCACAGCGCCCAATCCAAGGCCTAGAAGCAGTGCTTCTCTGGAACTTCCCTCTCAAATGCATCCAAAGATTTATCAACATCAGTTAAACCATCATAATGAGGAAGATTCCTTACTTCTGATGATACACAATGCAGCGACTTGGTCATCATATTACAGTATAGTGTACATACTTCATTCAGTCGATTCTGCTAGTGTTCCAACTCCTCATCTGAATCTAAAGTGAAGAAAATTTCTCGGTCCCATGCAATACATCCATCTGCTATCAGATTCACCCAATCTTGATCTCACGCCGTTATCTTATAAATCTAGTCCAAGTCATTTTCTCTTTCATAATCATGGATAGGTTTAGTATAGCTCGGTCCTTCTACATGATCCAGGGGCACTACTATACGGGCCTATTTCTTCTCAAATATCATATTTTGCTTCTTCAAATTGATTACCCCATTCATGTCAGTGGCCCAATCGATCCCAAGGAGCGTAGGGTAGGGATTGCTATCATTCACAATATCTATCACTTTGAAGTCAGCCAACGTGCTCGTACCCTTAATATCAACTGTCACTCCCTGCAATCTTCCCATGGGGATGATCTTCTGTTGATTTTCCATTCTTAACTGAATCAAAGACCACTGTAGTGCAAGTCTCCCCGTCCTTTCCGATGTCTATTTACGAAAAACATTTGCATCCAATCCCAAATCCAAAATTACTTGGTCCATCTCATATTCTCCTATCTGTGCAGTGAGCCTCTTCTCACACCCCATTCATGCTCTATTCTTATCAATATCCTTGACTACGTATGGTTCGCTAAGAGCCTTTTCTTTCTCAGCACACTTATTTATCAGTTCCTATAGCCCTTTCATAGCCTTGTTATCACACAGCAACTTCATACAGGTCTCCAAGAAAGTAGTAAGCATGGAAGGGTCCATCTCTTCAGCTGGCTTATCCTGACTTCCTGAGGTAGAGGTCTCAGCAAAGATTTTCTTTGCTTCTATAAATGTTTCCCGTGCGCGCTCCAAATGAAACTCGACCTCCTTTTCTGGAGCTTTGCAGAACATTTCACTCTATTCACGCTGCTTCCCCTTATCTTTTCCTATCATCATCCCACTCTGCAGCACAATATTTACCTTAGGATCCTCTTTGCGAGGCTCAACCCTCATCATCTGCAGGTTCTGAGTTGGCTGCGGAGGTTGCACCCCCTTTTCATGTATCTTAGCTAGCAACACTAGGAAATCTTCAATTGCATGGTCAAACTAAATATAATATTGGCATGACAGACACATCAAGTTTGTGAATTCTTGTGCATAGTGTCCTGATCCTCCACAATTGTAACAAATAACCTGTCCCCAACCTCTACGAAGTCCTCCTCCACCTCGGCTTCATCCGCGCCCTTGATATTCACTTCACGCTCCCTCAGCACCTTATTCTGGAGGTCAGGCTTCTGCCTACACCCTATATGTGGCCGTTCTATCCAACATTAGCCCATAACTATAGTAATTACACTCATCATGACCAACCGATTGACAGAAGTTGCAGAAGAGTTGTTGCGTTGTCTGTACAAATGTCTGTAGCAAATGGCAATTGTTTGTCGCATGTTTTCCCGCTACCTAACAAATAACACACCATAGCGCGGGTCCCATACTTGGGCCTACTTAAGCTTCCAGCCTCAGAGGCATTGGTCCCCCTACCATAACATAATTCGTGAAGACTGGATAGTGAACTTTATCATGCCCCTGACTTTTACACTTCAGGCACCAAACTTCTTCGTGAACCTCTGGCCGAGTTGTTTTATCTTTCTTCAGACTCTGAAATTCTAGGCATAGGTTCTACAACTGCACATGAATCTACTAAACCCCTAAATTATCATCTTGCATCGGTGTCTCATGCAACCTCATTGCAATCTCTAGGGCTTTTTCCTGGGTTCCAATCTTTTGCTATGACAAAGCAACCCTTAGTTGTAGCAGGAGTGATGTCACCAACCATTTGCAGTGCTTCCCATCCATAAGATTCATGTTGGCTTCACGGATTGTGCACTTCAACCTCTGAACCAAATCCCAAGGTGTCTCACCAGGCTTCATCATGATCTCCTTGAATCCCACAATTGACGGCGCTTCAGACTTGGGCCTACCGAACTCCTTATTTAGCGCAGTCTGAATATCTACTAATGAAGTCATTGGATTATCAATGCAATACTTAATGTACCATGTTAGCGCACGTTCGTGCAAAGCAGTAACCAAAATTGCTTTCTTCATTTGATCATCTTAATACCCCAAGCTTCCCATACAACCTTCGCAACAAACCAAAATTGGTCTAGGTCCTCAGTTCCCAACCCCTTGAACACAGGAAAATTTATTGAATTCGTCATATTGGATGGTGGCGGAGGCGGCAGTGGTGTGGGTGAAGGCGTATGCGATGGAGGTGAAGATGGAAGTGGTGTGGGTGGATGGAGTGTTTGCGTGAACCCTTGCCTTATTAGTTGAACAGTGCTCTGCGGAGAAGCATGTTTTGCTTCCTCATCGTCACTCAGAGGAGGTCCAATCAGCAGGCTATATTCATGGCATGTTTGCCTCTATCCCTGAAGATCTTTCAACTTTGCGTAGCTCCAAACATCAAGGTAGTTGCATAACCCTCTTTTCACACAAGATCATCTTAATCCAAGTATTTAAAGATCTTAAATACTTACCTCGAGGTCCTTTGAAGAAGCGGCGCGCTGCTTTGTTGTAACTAACCAAAGTATCAACTACGAACTCTATCATGAATCCTCCTAAGATACGATTGAGCCAATGATCAATAGCAGGTGCGATCTTATCCTCAGACGCTTCCAATCTCCGCACTAACTCTGGGGTCCAAACTATCAGACTGTCAAGTCTCCAGCTTCCTTGGTTGTCTACCAATTTCGCAATCCACTCGTATAATTCAACTGGGAAGGAACAAAAGAATATTTCATGTATCTCTATGTACAGATATTTGTAAAACCACTTTTCTTTCATCAATCATGGATTCTTGTTCTCTTGCATCGTGAATTTGTGGATCTTTCTATCCAACCAGTCTTCGATCTCTTTCTTAGTTGGATACCAGTGATGCGACATCACACATCCCTTTATGTAGATCCTAGTCCTGGCAACGAAACCATTTGTTGGCTTAAGGGGACCTGACCCAGGTTCAGTGTTAATTAGGCAAGAAAATCCCTACACTATTGGCCCTTTCGGCGTCAATTCAAGGAGCACGAACTAAGGTCTCACCCGAAGCATTATGGGGGGATGCATGAACTAAGTTTCCGCACCCAGAGATGGTAGTGATGTCATTTTATACCTTAGACCTTGCTTTGCACAAGTTAATAATCCTTTTAGGGCTTATCGACATAATCCCCTCAAATGTCTTCTAAACCTCCGTGAAGGAATGCAACCGTCCTTCGCATACCCTAGATAGGCAGATCATATACTTACACACCTCTATAATTATCCTTACTTCTGTCTTGCCCAGATTAGCCTATGTATTGGGTAACTTCAACATGCATTAATATGATCTTTGTGTAAACAGATATTATTACTTGTGTTCATATAACAAAGAAAAACATATGGATTCACGCATCAATACAGCATTAAAACATAAACCTATTATTCATCATAACATAATCATGCACCTTTGTAACAAAAGTAAAACAGATCATACACAGATAATTCAAGAATAATTCTTTTTATTGATGTTCTAGATCTTCTTCACAGACTCTAACTGCCTTGTGCACATAGCTGCAACGGTTTGTGTACTCAGCTACGGAATTCTACCCTAGGCCTTTGTGCACACAGCTACAGAGCCTCTTTCTTATGATAAGGCTCTTCACTCTTAGCTCTCACAAACCCATCAATGACTGAAAACATATCAAGACTCCACTGAACTAAACTCCCTTAGACTCTTCTAAGACTTCCCTTTTTACAAAATCCCATGGGTGGATCTCTTAAATCCGACACAAGTTACGTAAACTAAGGGTGGAAACCCTTGATGACTCTTTACATCTTTGCACTTTGTGGTCACAAAATGCAGAGACTTTACACTTCTTATACAAAAACTTGGGCTTTCTGCCCCAAAACTTGGGCTTTTAACCCCAAAATTGACCCTAGGGGACCCATTCCCAACATGTGCCAACTATATGTACCATCATGATTCATAATATGAGTGGCAGGACCAAATCATATTATAATAATTCATGTATGTATCACAATGATTCTTGTAATTTTTACACACTTAAGGATTATTTCCTTTGTCATAACCATTTCAGATTTATTATCACTAACTTAGTTCTCACATTTATGAAAATACTTGATTGAAGGTGGAATAATATGTAAATAAACACAACAAGTCACTATGTGAAATATTGTGGGCAAAATTCACAAGTATGAAGCAAATCTTTTCTTTTTGTGGGGGAGAACTCCTAGTAATTAAATATTAATTATTGTTTGTTAATTTGAGTACTTCATGGGTTTTTCTTGGTGTTGAATCCATTTATGTATCCAAAAATCTATTTTAAACAACAAAAAGTCACATTCTTCCTTAAAATTGTATTGTCTATAAGTTAGGTTACCCCTATTTAATATAATTGATGAATTATTATTAAAAATTAATGTAACTAGCATTTGCACCATATGCTACAAAGGAAATGTTGTAAGTATTTACAATGACACTTGCATGTGTGTTTAGATGAGTAGTTTTCCAAGGCTTATGATCAATTGTAAGATGCCTTTGAGGGACACATAATATAAAATAGGCAAAGGTTTCTCCTAGTATCATAAAATCTTACTGTTGCAACCATATTGGCCTTCCACTATATGGCTACATTTGTTTCTGGTTTTGAATTGATGATGATCATGGCTCAAACATAACGCATGTTTATTAGTCACCTACCCACATTATCATCATCATTCTCATTGAATTTTGTATTCTGGAACAACTGCAGTAAGTAGAACAAAGTGTCAATGTAAATATATAGATGGTAAGAATGAGGATAGAAATGCGTTGGAGATGAAAGCATATGTTCTAGATATGCATCCATTTTTCCCCCAAAATAGAAACACAGAGGATAAATGTTTTAGCATTCAGGTTGGTCATTTGGCTACAAATGTGTGAATATGGAGAGATTTTCTTACTGACTTAGATGATTAAAAAAAAACAGTTGCGCCTATAAGGATAGTATAATACAATAGCCAAGATTATGATGAAGCCTTTCTTGAGGAAAATGAAAATGATATAGACAGATTGAGAAACGAGAATTTTGAGTCCCACAAATTGAATGTTTCTCAAAAATCTTCTATAGTTGATACAATGATTGTTTCTAAAAACACCTGGATGGAATGTACAAAGCGGGAAATGCATTGATATTGCTAACTATACACGTGTTGAATTCCTTCTATAAAGAGAGTATGTTGCATGTAGATGGCATGTTGCATGAAGCAACTACAATCCTTGATGATGTAGTGAATGTAGGTTTTAACCCCATATATAAATTACCCGCATACGAATTCTAAGAACATAACATAAACAATGTGAGAACATAACACATAAAACACATATACACAGATATTTTCCCCTGGATCCCAAAATCGAGACTACCAGCTTGATTTTTCATTATGTTCCTTTCGTATGTCACAATACATACATATACATGCCGAAGCATCCAATACCATGGACTGAAAACCATCGCGCCCAAAACCATGTGCGAAAACCATGCACAAAACCATAGGTAGGTCCGCCCAACCTAATATAGGGTCCAAAAAAAATTCCTTTGGTCACTACCCAAGACCTCATAGAGGGGGGCTACCTGCCCCCCTCAAACCCCCTATGACCCCCCCGGTGTACAATCAGCACAACGAAGGGGGGGCTTCACCCCCCCATAACCCCCTGGTTAACTAGGGAGGCTAGCATGGAAAGAATATAACACAACCCAACATTCTCCCACTTGTTGTTTTCTTTCCATAGTGGGCCATATGAGAGCTTAGTCATTTATCCAGCCCTGCAACGCCCATTGTTTCTATACACCAAGAGAACTTCTCAGAGGTCACAAATTTTGTTAATGCATCTATAATATTCTTCAAAGTGTCCACCTTTACTAGCAACACCTTTTTTTCTTCTATCATATCCCTCACAAAGTGATACTGAGCATCAATGTGCTTTGTCTTTGAATGGTAATTAGGGTTCTTTGCCAAGAAAATTGCACTTTGGCTATCACAGTCTATCCTTATAGCTCCCTGTACTAACCCCATACTTGAACACAATCTCTGCAACCAAATTGCTTCCTTGCTTACATGACTAGCTGCCATGTATTATGCATCTGTAGTTGATAGTGCCACTACAGATTGTTTCTTACTCATCCAACTAACTGCACCTCCAAATAGGTTAAACACATAACCACTGGTATATCTTCTCTGATCCAGATCTCCAACCAACTCTACATCAACAAAGCCATGAATATCCAAAACTCTATCCAATCCTAGTCTTCCTTGGTGGCACAAGACATAATCACTAGACTCGCACAAATACCTGAAAACCCGCTTCACTATTGTCCAATTCTCCTTCCCTAGTTTTGACATAAACCTGCTCAATACTCCCACTACATGTGCAATGTCGGGTCTAGTACAAACCATCACATACATCATGCTACCGACTGCACTTTCATATGTAACATGGGACATGTCATCTTTCTCTTCTTGTGTCTTGGGACATTGTTCAGCAGATAACTTTACACCTACAAGAATAGGAACCTTCAAGGGTTTACTATCCTACATATTAAACCTCTGCAATGTTGTCTCAACATACTTCCTCTGGTTTAACCAGAGCTTCTTCTTTTCTCGATCTCTTTTAATTTCCATGCCAAAAATATAGTTTGCAGCACCAAGAGCTTTTGTGTCAAATTTGGAGGACAATTGGGCCTTCAAATCCTGGATAATTTCTTTATCATTTCCAACCAGCAATATGTCATCCACATACAAGACCAAATAAATAACACGGTCACCAATTAATTTAAAATACACACAGTGATCTGCTTTGCTTCTAGTGAAGCCAAGTCCCCATATAAATGTATCAAATTTTTGATACCACATCCTTGGCGATTGTTTTAGCCCATACAAAGACTTCTTTAACTTGCATACCAGTTCTTTCTTACCCTTTTCCACAAAGCCTTCGGGTTGCTTCATGTAGATCTCCACTTCCAGATCCCTGTGAAGAAATGTTGTCTTTGCATCCATCTATTCTACCTCAAAATCAAAAGCAACAAGAAGAGATAAAAGTAATCTAATAGAAGCTACCTTAGCAATAGGAGAAAAAATATCATCAAAATCAATTCCCAGCACCAAGGAATAACCATTTTCTACCAACCGAGCTTTGTATTTCTCCACCTTTCCTTTTTCATTTGTCTTCTTCTTGAACACCCATTTGCTACTAATGGGTTTCCTTCCAGCCAAAAACTCCACTAGATCCCAAGCCTCATTTTTGTGCAAAGATGTCATTTCATCAACCATGGCCTCTTTCCATATTTTTTGATCCTCTGAATCTACAGCTTCCTTCACAGTTCTGGGATCATCATTAGTAATAGATAAAGAAAAAATTCAACAGAAAGAAGATGGACTATACCTTTTTGGTTGCCTTCTTTCTCGAACTAATCTTATCACAACCAAAGTTTGTGGTTCTTCATCTTCTGATTCCTCTTCTGCTATAGAGTTTGATTCTTCCTCCTTTAGCTCAAACTCTATCTTCTTAGGTTCCTTTGATGTGACTTCATGATTAATAATTTTTTTCACCTCTCTGAACACCACATCTCGGATGTACACAACCTTCCTTGTTACTGGGTTCCAAAGATTATAACCCTTTAAACCATCCTTATACCCAGTAAAGATGCACTTTTCAGATTTACTATCCAACTTTGTTCTTTTCTCCTTTGGAACATGTACATATGCATCACATTCAAACACCCTCAGATGTGAAAGAGAGGGTTTCTTACCATTCCATACCTCTTGTGGAGTCTTATCCTCCAACGTTAATGAAGGTGATCTGTTGACTAGGTAACATGTTGTCTTCACCGCCTCTGCCCAGAATTCTTGTCCTGACCCAGCACTATTGAGCATGCTTCTTTCCCTTTCCATCAAATTCTTTTTCATTCTTTCTACAACTCCATTTTTCTCAGGTGTGTATGGAGTAGTCTTCTATCGTGTTATACCACACTTCTTACAAAATTCTTCAAATTTCTTGCTGCAAAACTCTCCATTGTTATCTTTCCTTGGCACCTTTATCCTCTTCTCTATCTAGTTTTCCACCAAAACCTTAGATTATTTAAACCTGTTGAAGACTTCATATTTCTTCTTAAGGAAATATGTCCATGTATTCCTTGAGAAGTCATCTATAAATGATACATAGTACATAGAATTACCCAGTGATGGAACCTTCATAGTTCCAAACACATCACTGTGCACAAGCTCTAATATCTGTCTCACCCTCTTACCACCAGAGGCGAAACTCACCCAATTCTTCTTCCCATATACACAACTTTCACAGAAATAAAAATCCAGAGAGATATTAGTCATACCTTCTACCATACCTTTACCATGAAGTTTTCGAAGGCCCTTCTCTCTAATATGTCCAAGCCTTTGATGCCATAGAATGGTCTTTTCTTCAAAGACCACTAGATTTTCTGCTCCACTTTCAAGAACCACAGAACTATTGCACCCTTTAATAACAATGCTACCTTGCAGCTTGTACATAGTTCCAATCTGAACTCCTTGCATCAATACCAGTGCTCCCCAAACCATCTTGCAAGTATCTTTCTCAAACACTATTTTTACACCTGCATCATCCAGCTTGCTTATAGAAATCAGATTTCTGGCTAATGTAGAAATATGCAGAACACCTTGAAGTTTCTAATCCTTCCACCTTGCAAATTCAACTTAAATTTTCTATGACCAATGATTCTAGCCTTCCTATCATTGCCCAAGAAGACATCACCATCATCATATTTCTCATACTCGCAGAACCACTCTCTATGGGGAGTGAAGTGAAAGGATGCACCTAAGTCAATCAACCATGCCTCATGGTCTACATGTGTACTTGAAGAAGCCAAGTACACATCCCCACCTTCATTTGAGGTGGTTTTCGCCTCTGCAGAAGGAGCATCATCAGATCCCTTTCCTTTGTCAGGAGCTTTAGATTTACAGTCCCTTTTGTAGTGCCCTTCCTTTCTATATTTGTAGCACACCACCTTTACATGTTTTCTTGGATATTTAGATCTCCCTCTAGATTTATATATCCCACTCGATGACTTATTTTTGTTTCTGTTTTGGGACCATCCTCTTACAGACAAGGTATCACCATTCTGGCTCTCCATATTTTTTCATCTCATCTCCTCTGTCAGTAAGGGTGGGACTATTTCATCAAACTACAAGGCAGTTACATTGCTACCTATTGCAATAACCAAACTATCCGACGAATCTAGTAGAGAACACAAAAACTTGATGCATTTATCTTCATCTGAAATTTTAATATCAACAGACAATAACTGACTCACCACAGTATTAAATGCATTCATATTCTCTCTCATCAAGTCTTCATCTTTCATCCTCGAGTTATACATCTTTTTCAGTAGGAACAGTTTATTCACCAGAGATTTAGATTGGTACAAAGTACCTAACTTGACCCACAAAGCCTTCGTTGTAGCTTCCCATGATACATTCAGTAATACTTAATTTGAGACACATAATCGTATTGTGCTCTTTGCCTTCTAATCCAACTTCTTCCATTCTTCATCGGACACTCTTGTTGGTTTAGTACCCGGATCTACTGCAATCCACTGATCTTTATCCACCAACAAGTCCTCCATCTTGAGTTTCCACAAATCGAAACTCTAACCATTAAATTTCTCAATCTCTATATTTCCGCTACTCATCATCTTCTTTCCCCACCGGAATCGACCTTGCAGATCTCCCATTAAATAGGGTCTACCACAAGCCCGTATTGATCCTGGAGATCTCCCACTGAACAGGGTCTACCATAGGCCCAAGCGAAACCCCTCAGCAACAAAGGCATCTGCTTGAAGCCAAAATAGCTCTCATACCAGATGTAGGTTTTAACCCCATACAGAAATTACCTGCATAAGAATTGTAAGAACAAAAAATAAACAATGTGAGAGCATAACACATAAAACACATATATATAGAGATATTTTCCCCTGGTTCCCAAAACCAAGACTACCATATTGATTTTTCATTATGTTCCTTTCAAATGTTATAATACATATATATACATCTTGAAGCATCCAATACCATGGACCGAAAACCATCACGCCCAAAACCATGTTCGAAAACCATGCGCAAAACCATAGGTAGGTCTACCCAACCTAATATAGGGTCCAAAAAAAAAAACCCACGGGGCGTTACCCTGAACCCTGTAGAGGGGGGCTACCTGCCCCCCTCAAACCCCCTGTGACCCCCCCACTACGCTATTGGAAAAAATGAAGGGGGGGCTCCTGCCCCCCCTCTAACCCCCTAGTTCACTAGGGGGGCTAGTTGTGGAAAGAATATAACACAACCCAACAATGAAAAACAAAGAGGTGCATAAAGCATCCTAAATCACATTGAGGCTAAACATAGAAACATTTATTGAAATCTTCATCTTTGTGTAATATGCGCCAAATTGTAACAATTATCATATAATATTTCTAGTTGTATCCAAAGGACCAGGGGCTTTATCTTTTATGATTTTGACTGAAGAATAAAATTATTTATTTCCTACCACACAAGAAAAGGTACATATTGAGCAATGATACAGCATATCAATTGAAATCCATAATTTCCTATCGATACGATGACAACAAAAATGTTATCAAATGAATCTTTGTAGTACAAAGTGCTCAACTCCTTCTCTCTAGTTATCTATGCATAATTGGTTGTGGCATATGGTAAGAAGCTGGAACAACATAAGAAGCATGTCCCGGAGGAAGCATTACAAGAGTGCCAACAACGAAAACCATAGGCCCAACAATGGGTTGACCAACAGTTGCTCCATATACACTAGGAAGACCTGGTTGAGAAGCATGATTACCAGATTGCCCTACAGATCCTAAAGATTGATTCCTTTACCAATTATGGGTCCTTATGGTGATGATACATCACTCAAATTCACACTAGTAATATCATTAATGTTATATCATCTTTTGTCCCTTTTCATCGAATTCAACTGAATAAAATACTTTTGTGCATGACTAGCCACCTGTGTGGGAGTTCGAGAAATAACAAAATTCCTTGAGATGCTCCTCTAGTCACCTTTGCCAAAATTTTCTAGACCAAGCAAGAGAATCCCTCATTATCAAAGATACACACATTATCATTAAAATAAGCCAAGGTAGAGTATTTTATTTCCTGCTTTTTCCCAAACATTCCTCCATCTTGAACAAAGTCGATTTCAATAAGTTCTCATTTTTCAGCATTTTTGAAACATTTCTCACTAGTCCAATACCACCGAAGAAATCAATGAAAACACAAAATGGATTACAACATTTATATTTGTCTGATGACCTTGTCCTATATGCCTAGCAGCAAGGGAATAGGGGGGTATGATCCCAGTTTTAGGTGTGTCTAGGATACATGGTTTTCCACAGTTTCCTCTTACTACTCATTCTCTATTTAGTGAGATTGAAGACGTCAACTCTCAAGCATTCATTAAGCTTAATAACAATCAACTCTTGAGCCCTCAATGTTCACTTTACAAATGGAGATATATTAAATATTAAAGTAGATAAGGATTATTTTCCATTGACTATTATATTAATTTTTAGGGGAAACTTTAAGGTTGCTTACCTCAATGGTTTATTCACCAATTCTTTTGGTGATAACTAACATATAACAATTTAACCCAAACAAAACCAGGTTGCACAAGCCTATGGGGTTGGGGGAATGAAAAGATGTGAAGACGATTTTATGGTAAAGGGCACACTTTCAAAGGGAAGCAACATAGGTGCTGAAATAGAGAAGGTACATGGATGAAAATCGTAAAGCACAAGTAGCACATAAGGGACAATTAGTTGGAAAGTTTGTTCCCAACTTGAGATTGGAAAGAGAAACTTCTCTTGATTTTATTCATTGTTTATGGGGAGTAGGAGTTGATAATTTTTCTATTCGAGGTTCTTAGGGCATCTCACAACTTTTTTGAGGATAGCCAAGAATGGTTTTTAGACCACTCCTTGTATTGAGCTTCTGGAAAAGAGGGACAAGAACAGATTGGAAAATGTCATTATACAACAGAGGAAAATACAAGACTAGGGTAAAAGAACATCCCAGTATATCCAAGGACTTTCTTCAAGAAATTGGGTATCATGGGACCTACGAAGTCTATTTTTTGCTTAAAGCAATCAATATATAAATGATCCACAAGAATTGAAAATTTGCACGATTTGTGAGTATTGAAAGGCTTCGCATCACTGTTACCACTAACCAGACTCACAGGTTGAACTCACAGGTCATTGACTTATAGAGAAACTATTTCGACACATTTCCACTACTATCTTTTGTAGATTTTCAACTGTAGTTGCCAAGATTTTTTCCAAGAGAATGCCAATTCTTGACTCTTTTTCCAAGCTAGTTTCTTGCCAAGCCAAGTCACCATACCTCAAAGTTCATATATAGATACCTGACCTATGATCCCATTTAACTTTCCTATAACGTAAGATTTTGCTACTCTATTATCTTAGATTTTTCTATTCAATCAAATATAATGCAAAGAGTTATATGAAATAACCCTTGTTTGTCAAAACCATGATTATGCCCAAATATTTCTATTTCACAGTTTAATATTTGAAAATAGCCACAGGAGATGAGAAATGATTATTTTACAAATCACTTGTTTTCATAAGGAGTCATTTACAGGAAGATCTAGAGAGTCTCCCCGCTGAAATCATTTGATCAACTCCAGCTAGTGTATGCGGGCTCTTAGAGTTCCTCAAACGTACTTTAAGGGTATTTACTTTGGCAACGATTTTTTATTTTAATTATCAGTTATCACAACCTAATTCAAGTGGCCTCAAATTTGTTTGTTGAATTTGTAGGACAAGGCCTCAATTAATTAACCAGATAGGAGAAACAAAAGCATTATCCTTCTAAAAAGTTTCAAAATATTCACAATAAGGAAAACCATCGCAAAAATTGAGTGGTTCAATCCGATTTGTTTATTTTCATGTAGGAAATGGAATCAATTCAGATACTAAGTTCATATCCACATCCTACCAATCAAAAATATCCTCATTAATAGCCCACCGCTAGAGCCTCATGCAGTCATTGTTTGCATGAAAAATTCAAAACTCGATTGGTTTATAATTTATAAATAATAACTTCTCCTATACTCAACCCTCATAACACCCTAAGGGCATAAATTCATAGTGGCAAACAAAAAAATTGTGAAAGAGACCCAATTGCAAGTGAATAGGGTTCAGTTTTAACATCGTAAAAATAGTGTTTTCAGAAGAAAAGAAAACAATAACATCAAAAAAACCCAAACGAATATAAATTTGTATTTCCTTTTCACAAAGATAAAGGTAGACATCCTGTGCAAGAATTTTTTTCCTTATAATAATAATAGACCCACAAGAATATAACCTAGAGGCAATTTGTAGGTCAGATAAATAAACTAATGATAAGGAATCCTGGACAACAATAAATTTTGAAGCTTTAAAAAGCCAAACAAAACACAAACCCAAATCAATATATATTTGTCATAGTAATTTAATATATCGATATATTAGATAAAAAAAGGGGAACAAACTGTCGAATGGACTGAAGCCGAGTGAATAACATTGGTTCGTACAGTTATTGCTGAAATAAAATTATTGGAGAGAAAATACATCAAGGGCTTAAATTTTTACCTGTGTTCTTCCTCGGTCCATGGAATCCCCTTGCAATGTTCCTGGTTGGATTTGAGTTTTTTTTAACATGTATCCCCATAAAAATAATTCTTTGCAAGACAATTAACATCCTCCACACAGGAAAAGGTACATATTGAGCAATGATACACCAACTAATCAACATTTAGCAGATCAGTTGACATCCATCATTTCCTATTGATACGATGGCAACAAACATATTATCAAATGAATAGTTGCAGTCCAAAGTGCTCAACTCCTTCTCTCTAGTTATCTATGCATAGTTGGTTGTGGCATAGGGTAAGAAATTGGAACAACATAAGGAGCATGTCCTAGAGGAAGCATTACAGAAGTTCTAACAGTGGAAACCATAGGCCCAACAATGGGTTGACCAACAGTTGCTCCTTATACACTAGGAAGACCTAGTTGAGAAGCATGATTAGCAGATTGCCCTACAGTTTCTGAAGATTGATTCCTTGACCAATTATAGGTCCTTGTGGTGATGATACATCACTCGCATTCGCACTATTAATAACATTAATGTTATATCATCTTCTGTTCCTATTCATTGAATTCAACCGAATAAAATACTTTTGTGCATGACTAGCCACCTGTGTGTGAGTTTGAGAAATAACAAAATTCCTTGAGATGCTCCTCTAGTCACCTTTGCCAAATTTTTCTAGACAAAGCAAGGACAACCCACATCAACAAAGATACATACATTATCATTAAATAAGCCAAGGTAGAGTATTTGATATCCTACTTTTTCCCAATCATTCCTCCATCTTGAACAAAGTCGATTTCAGTAAGTTCTCATTTGTTAGCATTTTTGAAATATTTCTTACTAGTCCAATACCACCGGAGACATCAATGAAAACACAAAATGTATTACAACATTTACAGTTGTTTGAAAACCCTATAATATATGCCTAGCAGCAAGGGAACAGGGGGTTATGATCCTAGTTTTAGGTGTGGCTACGATACATGGTTTTGTACAGTTTCCTTTTACTTCTCATTCTCTATTTAATGAGATTAAAGACATCAACTCTCAAGCATTCATTAATCTCAATAACAGTTAAATCTCGAGCCCTCAATGTTCACTTTGCAATTGGATATACATTAAATATTCAAGTGGATAAGGATTATTTTCCACTAACTATTATATTATTTTTTAGGGGAAACTTTTAGGCTAGTGCAATAATTTATTCACCAATTCTTCTGGTGATAACTAATTTATGACAATTTAACCCAAACAAAACCAGGTTGCACAAGATTATGGTGTTGGGGGAATGGAAAGATGTGAGGATGATTTTATGGTAAAGGGCACACTTTCATAGGGAAGCACCATAGGTGGTTAAATAGAGAAGGTACATGGATGAAAACCATAAAGCACAAGTAGCACGTAAGAGATAGTTAGTTGGAAGGTTTGTTCCCAACTTGAGATTGAAAAGAGAAACTTATCTTGATTTTATTCATTCTTTATGGGGAGTAGGAGATGATAATTTTCCTACTCAAGGTTCCTGTTCCATCTCACAACTTGTCTAAGGATAGCCAGGAATGGTTTTAGACCACTCCTTTTATTGAGATTCTGGAAAAGATGGGAAGAACACGTTGAAAAATGTCATTATACAACATAAGAAAATACAAAATAGAGTAAAAGAATGTCCCAATATATATAAGGACTTTCTTCAAGAAATTGGGTATGATGGAACTTGCAAAGACTATTTTCTACTTCAAGCAATAAACATATCAATGATCCATAGGAATTACAAATTTTCCCAATTTTTGAATATTTAAAGGCTTCACATCACAATTACCACTAACCAGACTCACAGGTTGAACTCACTGGTTACTGATTCATAGAGAAACTATTTCGGCCCATTTCCACTATTGTCTTCTACATATTTTCAAATGTAGTTGCCAAGTTTTTTCCAAGAGAATGTTAAATTCTTGACTCTTTTGCCTAGCCATATTTTTACCTAGCCAAGTCACAATGCTTGAAAAAGCACATAGATACCTAATCTATGATCCCATTTAATTTTCCTATAAAATAAGCTTTCGCTACTCTATTATGTAAGTAGATTTTCTATTCAATCAAATATAATGCAGAGACTTGTATGAAATAACCCTTGTTTTCCAAAGCCATGATTCTACCCAAATATTTATATTTCCCAGTTTAATATTCGAAAATACCCACAAGAGATGAGAAATGACTACTTGACAAGGCACTTGTTTGCATAAGAAATCATTTAAGGTAAGATCTAGAGATTCTCCCCCGCAAACTCATTTGATCAACTCCAAATCATGTATGCAAGCTCTTAGAGTGCCTCAAACCTACTTCAAGAGTCTTAGCTTTGGAAACAATTTTTTCTTTTAATTATCATCTGTCACAACCTAAGCCAGGTGGCATAAAATTTGTTTATTGAATTTGTAGGACCATAAATAAAACCATCACAAAAATCAAATGGCTCAATTTGATTTTTTTATTTTCATGCAGGAAATGGAATCAATTTAGATACTAAGCTCATATCCACATCGTGCCAATAAAAAATGTTTTGATTAATAGCCCACTTCCAGAGCCTCATGAAGTCACTCTTTACAAGAAAAATTCATAACTTGATTGTGTTATAATTTATAAACAATAACTTCTCCTATACTCAACCCTCAGAAGACCTTGAGGGCATAAAGCCAAAGTGGCAGTCAAAAAAATTGTGAAAGAGACCCAACTGAAAGTGAATATAAGGGTTCAGTTTTACTATAATAAAAATAGAGTTTTCAGAAGAAAAGAAAACAATAACATCAAAAAACCCAAACGAATCTATATATACCTGCGCCAGAATGTTTTTCCTTATAATAATAATGGGCCCATAAGAATAGAGCCTAGAGGCAATTTGTAGGTCAGATCAATAAATTAATGATAAAGAATCCTGAAAAGTTATAAACTTTGAAGCTCTAAAAAGCCCAAAAAAATACAAACCCAAAACAATATAGAGTTTTCACAACAATTTAATATATCGATATATTAGATAAAAATAGGGGAACAAACTATCGAATGGACTGAAGCCAAGTGAATACAATTGGTCCGTATAGTTATTGCTGAAAATATAATTATTGGAGAGAAAAGGCATTCATGGCTTAAATTTTTACTTATGTTCTTCCTCAGTCCATGGAATTCCCTTGCGACATTCCTGGCCAGACTTGGAGCTCCCCTTTCCCATTCCATTACATTCAGATTCCATATTCTAGAAGAATGGGTTCCCCCTTTCCTTGCGCTTCCATTATTAGCAACTTGCTTTGCATTCACCATCAAGGACATCAAACAATAACACATTTCTTGAAACTTAGGGCTTGGAGCATAGAATGAAGTTTATCAAACCTATTGCTCAATGACAATATGTTCCACTTGTGATAGACTGTTCTCAATCTCAAGATGCTCTTTAATTGTAATATCACCAATATTAGCTCCAATATCTCCTTAGGAAGACTCTTCCATACAGATGGCACCATTGGAATACCTTCTCTGCATTGATTTTATGGTACAGCTTTCTCAGTATCTTTAGCTTCTGAAGGCACTCATTCAGAGCATTCCAGCAACACCAACATCATATTTTCAGAGACCCAATCTCTCACTTTTTTTAATTAGATCCATGACTTTACCCAAACCCTTACTTCTAAATTCTGAGTTTTTTCTTCCAAATGCTTGAATCTAACCATTTCATACACCCAATTTCTTCAGTCAACATGGTTGCAAAGATACTGGATATTCTATCATTTCCATATTGTGCTTGTAAAACAAGAGTGCCAATCATATGCAAGGCAGGAAGTCTGGTCCGGAATGTATCGAATATAGGACCGTCGAGATCATAAAAGGTATTAAGAATTACAAATTTGGCTTCCAGTGCATTTTGCGCTTCACTTATGAGAAACTGAAACATGTAATTGGAGTCTGTGAGTTGAAATGATTTGATCAGATCTTTTACATGCAATTGGGGCATTTCAGGAATGAAGGGGATTATTTGATCCATGTACCCATTTGTGAAACAATTCTCATCTGGAGAAGCAAGTAATATGATACAGAGTAAGCTCGCTCTTCATAATTCATAGGGGGGTAGAACTTAGAACCCAAAATCAGTGTAGTGAAAAAACAGTATTTGATAAGAGATATATCTTTGAGAATAATATAACCATGGTCGACGATAAGAGGGATGAAGAATAAAGAAGAGAAACCACAAGCTCTATGCAACCAAACAAAAAACCCTTTATGATAGTGTGAATATTCTTTGCGCAAGATAACCTTCAGTCGTAAACAATCTTGTAAGTTTCTCAAATGATGGTTGAGGCTATTCAGTAACGAATTGTAACGAAAAATAGCATTTTCTAAACAATCTGATGGTAGAAATTATTTCTATCGTCTAACATCAAAATCAGTGACTCACAACTATACAGGTGGTATGGCAAGGGAGTTGGTTTTAGAGCGAAATGCCTTACAACGTAATTATTAAAGGTGTAGTCTAACTTATAGATGAAATAACCTTTTTCTTGATATTTTTTCTGGTTAATTTTTCTCAAAATTTTACCAAGATTTTTAAAAACTTGAGTTTAAATTGTTTAATCAAAATCTTCCAGATATTTTTAAAAACTTGAACATAAAATTTTTAATTTGCATAATTCCAATGCCCCAGGGAATTTTCAGGATGTCGAATTTATTTATACATTCAAAAATGTATTTTAAACAACAAAAAACCTTGAAATTGTATTGCTGAATTTTGGTGAATTCCACTGAAAAGGGTTATTTCATCTATAAGTTAGAGTACACCATTATTAAATATTATATGTTAATGAGGTTTTTTATAAGTTAGATTACACAATTATTAAATATTATATGTTAATGAGATTTTCTATAAGTTAGACTACACCATTATTAAATATTATATGTTAATGAGATTGTCTTTCGGATTAATCACATTATGAAGATTTGGTCAACATTATAACTATCTAATGTGGCTCATCCTGAGGATGAACCACATCAGATGGTTAGAAACGCTAATCAAATATTAATAATGTGATTAATATGAAAGACAATCTCATTATCATTATGAATCACAAAAGTCTAAGGTGTAGCAAAAATATTATATGTTTTAATTAAAATGAGTGTGTTGACTATGTTTGTACCTGAAAGATTGGATGTTAATTATTATAATAATAATTGAATAAATTATATTAAATATATACTAAAGAATTTATAACATAATATGTCATATTAATAACTTGTTAAGAGTAAATAACCAATTATAATATATATATATTATAATTAGTGAATAGTATTTTTTAGTAATTAATAATTTTCGATTTTAAAAAAATGTGAAGGCCACTCTCCTTCACACATAGGAAAAAATTAGCCTCTATGACATGGGCTGTCACTCACAAATATTAATAGTCACAAGGTTTGAACCTCTATGGGTTCCGCCACTTGTCAATTCAAATTTCTGAGTGAGAGAGTATGAGAGAAAAGCTAAGTAGAATCCAGGAAACAAGAGATAAGAAACTCCTTGATGGTTTCTCCTTATTTTTATAATCACTCCATATCCCTTC
This sequence comes from Pinus taeda, assembly GCA_000404065.3. Taxonomy (NCBI): domain Eukaryota; kingdom Viridiplantae; phylum Streptophyta; class Pinopsida; order Pinales; family Pinaceae; genus Pinus; species Pinus taeda. The sequence goes on along the minus strand of APFE030533948.1, from coordinate 12,878 downwards.
ATCTACCCAATATTTTTATAGAATCTTCTTAGTAATACCAACCATTACATCATGGAAAAATAATATTTATTTAAGCAATTACAGGATTTCACCCACCCCTCCTTGCTTTTTTTCCTCCCTACTAATGTCTTCCCCCTACCCAAAACATTGTTAATTTTTGGATATCCCCTCCTTCAATTCTATAATTTTTATTAATGAAAATAAGCATTACATCATACAACAAAGTTTGACATCATAGCATCAATGCTAGCACCATATCATTATATGTTCTTAATTACATTACAAAAAATGGGGTAATGAAAAGGGTGTCACATTCCCCTCAACACCCTTTAAGGAACATCGTCCTTGGCGTTCTACTATCTTTAGAACCATTCTATGTAAAAGAAAGGATATGCCACTTTCATATCAATAACATTTTCTATGTCTTTAGTTTCCACTTTGACAATGCCATTAATTTTTCACAGTCTAGCTACCTCTAGACCTCTTAGAATTCCACCAAATTACTTATTAGTTTTTGTTGCTTCACAAGGCTTATACATGGAACAAATGAAACTCATTATTTTCTTCGACATTCCCAATGAATTCATGATCCCAATGAGTATGTAAATGGATCGTTAAAAACCCATTCACTCAAGTCTCCCCTTCCTTACTAGGCCACACACCTTCCAAGTTCAAGAATATCCTTCTTTGCCTCCTCGATACCTCGGGCAATCCATTACTTGACAAGGATTCCTCACAAAGGAAGAGCCTTGAGACTTATAGAGTCTTAGAGCTAATGCATTTCTCTTGCTTTCTCTAAATAGCATAACACATTTTTCATAACTTACTTCATGATAATCAATATGTGTCATAGGTTTCCAATGTCACCACAATGGCCTTGTCCCTAGGATTTTCAACTTCATAACCATCATCTATCCTTCTTGGATAGGTCATTATTTCACCTATATATCAAGCGTATAGTTTCCATGAGACTAACTGAATCAATTTTTCTTCCTTTTTCTCTTATTTTACAAACTTGCTTCATATAGGAAAAAGATTTCATAAATATGAGATTCTCCTCATGATGTTTGAATCTTGCATATGGTAGTATTCGACCTTCGTTATCATAACCAAGGCCATTTAAATTACAAATTGTATTTTCAAAAGGCTAAACAGTGGTAATTTTTTATACATAAAATATTTTCATTACAAGCTAAAAAGTGGTAATTATTTCATAGGCTGGAAGTATGGAAAGGTGACGGTGAATTTTTTGTGTCTCAGGGGAAGTATGCTTATGAAATACTTCAGATATTTCACATGGAGAATTGTAAGCCCCTAGACACACATATAGAAATTTCTACAAATCTAACTTTGATACCATGCAGAAATTCCTTGTAGATTCAAATTGTAGATTGTAATATGCTAAAATAATTTACTTGAATATACTTTACTAATTAGAAAAAACAATAAATGATCAATGAAATCGCGAACCATATAACAAAAATAATTCAATCACACATGACGCAATGATTTTCTAGGGGAAGACACAGCTAAATATCCCTGCTATCTGTATATTGCATTAATCAGAAAATATGATAAGATTACAATGCTTTGTTCAAGCCTGAGCAACCTCTTCACTATCTCTATATGTCTCATTACTTCCCAGACAAGCCTTGGATGAATACAATATTCTTTTCTCAATCTTGAGCTCAATCTGAATAAGTATTTTCTATCATTTTCTTGACTAACTGCCTTTGGCCAATACTTAGCGAAATTCCTAGGCTTCCAAGATCATGCTTCCTTGTGTTGTTACTCAAGGAATTAGCCCCTATTGTGCAATCCTCATAGGCCTTCCTCTGACCTCATGCACCATTAGTTTGATTTAGATGATTTTACAACTAATAGTACATTGTACCTAAACTCTAATATCAATTGGGTATTTCTTTAATTTGACATGCATGAGTTAATTATGAGTGAATATTTAGCTTATTGGTTGATCACTACAGGAAGCACCATTCTACACTTTAGGTAGCACCTCACTATTCGACTAGAAACACCACATTCTACATAATGTAACACCACACTCGACTGCAAGCAGCACCCCACTACTGCAGGAAGCACCCCACTACTGCAAGTTGCTCCCCACTACTCTAGGATGCGCCCCATTACTCAACCTCCCACTGATTCCTCCTTTAGTTGGAACTTGTTTAACTGATTTTAACTCAATTAGACTGAATTAAAAATTACAACTCAAAATAAACTCAACTAGTGCTCCTAATAGTGGGAGACAATCTACATGACTCTAGTTGTATCCTCAACTCAAATTAATTGAGCCAACTAAGTCAAATTAACTTGGTTAACTATTACAAGTTGTCATGAGATGCGGAATTACAATTTTATTCCCAATTTAATTTAAGGACAAAATTAAATTAGGACTTTTCTTGATGTTATTTTTAACATTTCTTGTTTCTATTTTCAACACTCCCTCTCGACAATAAAAGAATTCAAATATAACTCGATCTGGTACCTTTGGAATGTTTTGCATCAAACTCTTGTCACTATTGTTGTTGTTACTGCAACATCTACAACAACAACAAAAGCATCGAAACAAAATAAACTGAATCAACTATGTCTGCAACAGTCTACTAGGAAAATTGTGTTGCTACTAACTCTGCTATTGAGACTCCTGCTCTATTGCTAACATTTCTTTGTGACTTTCACTATCTGATTGACATTGATCCTCTTGCTACTAAATATTGTAGGTCCCCATAGCAATGTAATTATCCATGAGATAAAAAACACCTCGATGGATCCTGCCCAATTTCTAAAACTCTTGGACTAAGAATTCATATCGCCCCACCTCACGCCTAGAGGTATGGTTTCATGTGCTCCTTTTGCCCACTTGGCTTGAAATTTCCCCCTACTAGAGATCTCTTCTTGAGTGGATGTCTCCACTTAGTCTCCTCTCTACTTCTCCAATTTTGGTTCCTCCATGACTTGTTGAGGTTGCTTCTGAGGCAACATGTTGAGAGTTCTAACATGTTCCCTCTCAAACACCAAATCTATAGTCTTTGCCTTGCTCCTCAAGGCTTTGTATGCATGAGCTAAATCTGATATATTCATACAACTATTGATATTTCTTTTATGTTGCTTCCACACTATTGCTAAAACTACTGCAATAATGATTCTGATCTTCCGAGACCCTGAAGTACTAGCTTCCATAAGTTTTCTCCCTCTAAAACTAAACTCCCTCTAAGTCTCGATCTCCTTGTGCGAAATATCTCTACTCCTCAATCTACCAATATCAATGATTACAATTTTTTTTTGTGTCACTAAACATTGTCTCATTGATCTTCCCACTAGCAACATTCTTGATCCATTAAGAAGTCTGCACACAGGGTCTTCTAGATTTACCATGAACTAGAGCTTCATCAATCTGCAAGGAAATATTTGAATTCTTCTCTTCTGTCGTGATTTCAGCTTTGATACCATGTAAAAAATACAAATCTAGCCTTGATACCATGTAGAAATTTCTACAAATCTAGCTCTGAAACCATGTAGAAGTTCCTTGTAGATTCAAACTACAGATTATAATAAGATAAAACAATTGGCTTGAATCTACTCTACTCATTAGCAGAAACAATAAATGATCGATGAAATACGAAGAATATAAGAGAAATAATTCAATCACATAAAACACAATGATTTTCTGGGGAAAGCAATAGTTAAAAACCCTTGTTATTTGCATATTTCATTAATCAGAAAGTATGAGAAGATTATATTTCTTTGCTCAAGCCCAAGAAACATCTACACCATCTCTATCTATCTCATTGCATCCTAGGAAAGCCTTGGATGAATACAATATGCTCTTCTCAACCTTGATCTCAACTTGCACAAGTATTTTCTATTCCTCTTCCTAACTGACTGCCTTTGGCAAAATTCCTAGCCTTCCAAGCTACTACTTCCTTGCATTTTTCCTCAAGGAATTAGCCCTTATTTTTTCTTAATTATGAATTACACAATCCTTGTAGGCCTTCCTCTGACTTCATGTGCCATCGGTTTAATTTAGATGATTTTACAACTCATAGTACAGTGTCCCTAAAATCTAATCTCAACAGGGTCTTTCTCTGAATTGACGTGCATGAGTTAATTATGAGTGAATATTCAGTTTACTAGTTGATCACTACAGGTGGCACCACACTGCACTTCAGGTAGCACCCTGCAATTCAAAAAGAAGCACCACATTGTACATTAAGCAGCACCACACTTGACTGTAAGCATCACCCCACTACTGCAGGCTACACCCCACTACTTTAGGAAATTCCCCACTACTACAAGTTGCACCCCACTATTGCAGGTCGCATGACACTACTGTAGGAGACACCCCACTATTGGACCTCCCACTAATTCCTCCATTAGTTGGAACTAGTTTAACTGACTTTAAATCAATTAGACTTAATTAAATAATTACAACTCAAAATAAACTCTGCTCCTAATAGCAGGAGAGAGTCTACATGACTATAGTTAGACCCTCAACTTGAATGTACAGAGATAACTAATTCAAAGTAACTTAGTTAATTATTACAAGTTTTCATGAGATGTGGAATTACATTTTTATTCCCAATTTAATTTGAGGACAAAATTAAATTAGGATTCTTCTTAGTGTTATTTTTAACATTTCTTGTTTTTATTTTCAACAACGCCTCTAGCTACAAACTTAAGAAAGGAGAATGCCACTTCAAGTGAAGAGGTTGATGCTACCATTTATAGGTAGCTTGTGGGATCTTTGATGCATCTTGTGAACACAAGACCAGACATGCGTTATGCAGTAAACCAACTAAGTCAAGTTATGGTGAGGCCTACCAAGTTGTATTGGAAGGCAGCAAATCATGTGTTACTGTGCCTCATACGTACTACCAAATATGGATTATAGTACAAGAGGATAGAGGGAGTGAAGCCCTGGGGTTTCATCAATACAGATTTGGAAAAGATTCTATTAGAAAGGAAAAGTACTCCAGGTGTTATCTTAAGTGTTGGGTCCACAGATATTTCCTCGTACATTAGGAAGTAGAGGTTTGTGGTACTCATCTCAACAGAGGTCGAATACATGGCTACAAGTCAAGGAACATGTGAGGCCATATGGATGAGGAAAATACTTTTGGGTATTTTCAGTCAGGATATGGATCTGCCAATTAGATTTTGTGATAATCATAGCTGCATTAAGCTCTCTTGGAATTTGGTATTTCATGACAGGTCCAAGGACATTAATATCTAGTATCATCATTTGTGGGACTATGTGCAGAGGATAATTATGTTTCTACAGTACATTCCAACTGAGGAGAAAGATGTTAACAACTTGACAAAGGAATTTTCAAGAGACAAATTTGATTTCCGCAGGTGCAGGATAGGGGTGGTGAAAAATCTCTTTCTTGCTAAGAGGGAGTGTTAAAAAATGTAGTAAGAAAGGTTCAATTTGGATTTAGTCTGAGTTAAATTGAGTAAATTGAATTTCCACATTAGAAGGACAACTTGGAGGTAGTTAACTAGTGTGAAATGGATATTTTTACTCAATTATCTTAGTGAATTCAAGTTAGAGGTCTTGGAGTTTAGTTATGCATGTGTGATTTCTACATTTTAGCAATCTCGTTCAGTTATTTTTTGTTGTAATTAGTTAACTAACCTCTAACTAGTGATAGAGTCAATTGAAGCTTAGTTGTGTAGTGGGACAGTAGTCTAAATCAGAGATATGTCAGTTAACTCATCAATCAGCCCAAAATATCTAATTCATGTAATTCAAATTCCTCATCTAAAAGGGAGATGAAAAGGCAATGTAACATCAGTTATAGACTAGTTTTGAGTGTATTGGTGTTGCATGAGTCAGGAGATAAATCCTTGGGAATTACGCAATCAATTTGGATGAAATTCATATCTTTTAGGGGAGAATTTCCTCAATATTTGTGCAAGGAAATAGGAGGCTAGGTGAGCAAACAATTGGCTAAGTGTTTTTCCATAGTTGCTCATTCAGCAAAGAGAAGGTTTATTCTCTTGTAGGTTGTGCTAAGAGGTGGAGCAGGAAATTGTAATAGTTTATCCATTCAACTAATTAATGCAAATAGGCTTGAGGGGTTTTTCCTAGTTGGATTCCCCTAGAATTCACTGCGTACTTGTGGTTTTTCTTATTGCATGTCTATGCATGTTGTTCTAAATTGTGATTTACATTTTGCAAATCAGTAGAGTAGAATTTCATCTCTTGTTTTTTAGTTTGAAAGCTTGACCAGATGCAATTTCTATCAAAGTTATCCATGACGTACTTTTAAATATTCACCTTCTCATATTTAATATATGACACATACCTCAACAAATCCAAAAACATGTTACTCATCAGTGGTAAGTTCCCTAGTTTATGCTCATTAAATTCACTAATAATGTTGTTATAGTACCTCTTAGATAGGGACTTCTTTCATAAATGTCTCTCAAATATTCTATAGGATGCATCTTTCTCTTTAATTTCCTTGAAAATTATCAAATATTTGTCCCATATATCAGCCTTTCCCTTCAAGCTCGAAATATCCACTCTTTCCTTCATGCTTTGAGAGTAGTCATGCACTTTGAAGTATTTCTTCATTCCCAATAGCCAAAATTATGCCACTTAAGCCTTCTTAACTTCTCCATCAAAGGTAGGTGGTTTTTCTTTCTTGAATTCCTCTATCATTAGGTTTGTATCACTCCTTTTTTGGTGGTATCTTCTAGTTTCAATACTAGATAATTGTTCATGACTATTTGTTCTTCTCTCTAGAGTTCTAGGTGGAGTTCCTCCTCTCACTATGTCTTCACTTTTCTTTGTATTCCTCTTCTTAGATTTTCTACCCTATACCTAATTAGTCTCCAATTTCCCTAACTCATATGGGGTTTTCTTGGATTAGTGCCTACATAGATAGTTGGCACCAATCTCATGTTGATTATATCTTTGTAGATCTAATAAGCTCTATAAAATCATTGCATTTATTTCTACTTTCCTTTCTTAAGCTCTAACAATCATTTCATTATCTTCCTTACAACTTTCCATCTTAGCTCTTAATCTCTTGAGTGTGGAGATCTAATCATGGGAGTATTCCTCCTTCCTCTTCCTGGTTATGTTGCGATATGTCAATGTTGTACTACACCATTTTGTTGCTCATTCCTTTATTCCCTCGTTGTACTTTGGTGTATTCTTCTATGTTGTTACACACACATGACTATTAGTTAAATAAATAAAAATAGACATTCACACATCACCTTTGTATGTTTGCAACAAGCATACTGATGTGAAATTGGTTGTAAAACAAATCTTAGGTTAGTATTCAAGTTAGAAAACAAAATAACACATTAGTAATTTGTCATTCTAACAATATTATCAGTAATAAATCAAATATTAGTACAAATTTATATATAGAAATTAACCATCAAATTAAATACCACTTTGTAACTCTTAACAAATCTTCTAGCTTTTGTTTTCTAAGGCCCATTTAGTCTGAGTGATAAACCTAAGGCCTCTCTATTACCACTCTGTAACACTCCTTCCCACCCCCTTTTATTGCTTTGGGCAATGGGAGATGTTACTTATTTCTTTAACCGAACCTCCAAGATTCTATTATGAAGATGGGGCTGCAAAAATCCTCTTTTCCAACTTTAATAAAACTCAAAACAAATATTACCATATAAATTTCTGATGATATAAATTTTTATTCTCAATCTAACTCCTAAATTGAATTTATTCCCATTCAAATTTTAACCAATTATATTATGCCACATCAGCAAGGGATTTCCATGTGGCATGCAGTGTGACCCACGTGTCTTTTCCATGCCATTTCGAGTACTTCCACATCACTCATGAACCCTATGTGGCATCTATGTGGTCATTACCAGGTCTCCATGGCACTTGCCATATCAACCCAAACTTGTGAGTCCCACCAAGCTTGACCTCTAATTCTATTGAAATCTAAGGTGTCACACAATTTTCCATTGCTAATACACCCCAGACTCCCAAACCTTCGCATTGCTTAGACTACCTAGAGTAAGATCCAGCTTCACAAACATTCGGGGATCCACAAGGGTGTGCACCACTTGAAAACCTTAGATCTTGGATCCCCTAGATCTAATATATGATCAGCTAATCTCAGGTCCCAGTCTTATCTAGGACCTTATGCATATATTGTTATCACAAAAAATTGATCATTTAGCCATAATATACTAGATGGATCGAAATACACCATGTAGGGCCAATTTTACCATAGTAAAATTGCTTTCACTATGAGAAACTACTTAATAAACCACATTTTGTTAAGTGATTTATAATTAAACCCATGAAGAATAATTAAATAAATCACTTATTTAATTATCTTCTAGGATAATTAATTAAACCACTATTTACTTAATATTCCTTGCCACATTTGACCCAATTATGAGAATAAATAGATAAATCATTAATTATCTTATTTTTCTCTAGGAATAATTAATTAATCACCAATTAATAATTACTCCTTGTCAAGTTTGACTAAATCCCATAGGAATAATTAAATAAATCAGTATTTGTTTATTATTCCTTAACCAGATTTCTTGCGATGCTAAATAAATCATTTATTTATTTATTATTTCTAAATAAAAGTTTAAATACTTTTTTCCCTCCAAACCAAATAAAATAAAATATTCCAAATGGTTAATTCTAGAATGGGGTTAATAATATTTTATTATTTCTTATTATTCAAGGATAACTTAATATTTTGTTATAAATAGAAGGGTTTTCCATTCATTCTTCACTTTTGATTATTTTCATTATTGCACTCACTGTTCTAGCTCTTATTATTATCATTGTCACACACCATCTTTATCATTTGAGTTCTCATCGATATCAGACATTTTTGATTGCTGGTTTTTACACATTATAGAGGAGAGGGGCTCTACAAAAACTGAAGAAATTCGACGATAGCCAAGAACCTATCCCATAGAGGGGGACTCGTAACATTATTTTTTCCCTTCACAGGTGTTGTTTAATAAAATATATTATTTACGTATCTGGTTTCCATCGGATTATTGGAGTTACTTTTGCTTATTTTACTATTCCATTTTGTTGTTTAACTGGTTCTGTTACATAGTTCAGGGCTTTAGCAAGTTTTGTTTCTATCATTTGTTGTAGATCCACACTGTTTAACAACCATTTTCATTGTTAGGCCTTTTTTTCAACCACAACCTAAAGTGGTTACTTTTCGTACACATTCGAGAAGACTACTACATAACAAATTGGTGACTCCAATGGGGATTTAGTTACGCATTTATCATCCAACAAATTGGCGACTCCGTTGTGTTTTTCATTCTGATTCAGAAACCTGGGTGACCTTCATTTTTCAGCTTAGGGTTTTTCTTTTTCAGTCTCTTAATGTTGTTTACGAGCATTCTAACCCTACATCACGCAAATTTCTAACTTATGTAAGTTCTCTCATTATTTCTGCAGGTCACGGGAACCAATCGCGACGAAGATGACAAAATTTTCTAAGACTTACCGCCCGAGAAATGAGGAGCATAAATTGTACTTTTTTGCCCCAAAAGTGTGATCTGGAGGTCCAGAGCGTACTTTCTGGCCCAAAAAGTATGATATCCCCCTAAACTGGTAAGTACCTATGATTTTAGGGTTTTTGGGATTTTTCTAATATGTTTCTAGGTTTTGCTAAGAGTTGTTTGTTGGATTGGTTGACCATTGTCTTAGCCTGCTTAAGCCTTGATGTACTATGTTTCACTCATCGAAGTGGAATTTAGCCCCTTAGGCTTCTAGTATGCTTCCACCTTTATAGGAGGAGTTTAGGTGAGTAAGAAGTCTGAGTTTTGGCAGAGCTTTTAGCCATATTTTCCATATATGTACCTTCCTTTTTCAAATCTTCACAGATAGGTTGTTTCCATCCAAAGGTCCATCTTGAACCTTGTTTGGTCATTTTCCTTAGGGTGCTAATGTTCTCCCTAGGCTTTACACCCATCTCCCTATCTTTTTGCAGTGATTTTCCTCTCTGGTCTTTTGATGTTGCACCACTTTCCAGCAGCATAGTGTCATTTGATCCTAGTCACACTGATGCTTATATCTCTTGGAATTTTTTTTGCGTTCTCAATTTATTTCACCACCAACCAACATAGTGTTTGCAAACCAAGTTTGGGTGGGGATTAGATAATTGATTTTTGGCTTTTTCTCTATTCTCAATTTCAGTTTATTTTAGTAATCTTTTTCTTTTTCCAAACATGATCCAGGCTTAATTAATAAATACACTTACACACACAAGCACACCTTAAGCAAAGGGCACTTGGTTTACACCTCCAAGCCAAGACTTAACTTAATTAATTTATCTCCCCACAGAGAGGCAAAAACATATTTTTGATCTCCTTTCACCATTTCCATGTCACTTGTGTCTTACAACCATTGTGCCACCAAGGTGTTTGTCACGAAGACTCTTAGGAATTCATCCCCAGTTTATGCTTGGGCATATTACTCCTCCCCACAGGGTTCAAGTTCATAGTCCCCTGAATCCACATACCAACTCCTCTTTTGGTTCATCTGATTCCTCATATGATTCTAAGCCTCCTTCACCATATACCATCATCATGTCAAGACCCACTGCAGGTGTAGGAAACCAACCTGGTGTTAGCTCTGGTTCTACCCTGGTAGTCACATCTAGTGGAACTATTACAGGAACCATTCCGGCAACTCAAATGCTACCTTCCATGGTTGCGTTAAGCCTCCCGGATTTTTTCTAGTTGATTAATGACCCTATAAACCATGATGCTGGTTGGCCAGCTATGCTGACTAAGCTTCCCTTTGACATTCCCAAGTTTGAGGGTAATTTTGGAGAGGACCTTACCAATCATGTCTATTCCTATAGGTTTTAACCCCATATAGAAATTACATGCATACGAATTATAAAAAACAGAAAATAAACAATGCGAGAGCGTAACACATAAAACACATACACACAAAGATTTTCCCCTGGATCCCAAAACCAGGACTATTAGCTTGATTTTTCATTATTGTCCTTTAAATATTACAATACATATTTATACATGCCGAAGCTTCCAATACCATGGACTGAAAACCATCGCATCCAAAATCATGGACCGAAAACCATCGCAACCAAAACCATGTGCCCAAAATCATGCACAAAACCATAGGTGGGTCCGCAACCTAATATAGGGTCAAAAACAAAAAAATTTGGGGCGTTTCCCCACACCCCATAGAGTGGGGTTACCTGCACTCCTCAACCCCCTGTGACCTGCCCCCCCCCCCCCCCCCCCTCTACACAATTGATGCAGATGAAGGGGGCTTCACGCCGCCTTTTAACCCCCGCGTTAACTACATGGGTAAATAGTGGGACAAGAATATAACACAATCCAAAATTCTTCCACTTGTTGTTTTTCTTTCATAGCGGGGCCACAGAGAGCTTAGTAACTTAAACAGCCTACAATTCCCATTGTTTCTCTACACCAAGAGAACTTCTCAGAGCTACAGATCTTCAATGCATCTACAGTATCTTCAAAGTGTCACCTACCAACACACTTTTCTCTCTCTATCATATCCTCACAACAGTGATACTGACTAAATTGTTTGTCTTTGAATGATATGCAGGGTTCTTTGCCAACAAAAATTGCACTTTGGCTATCACAGTCTAATCCTAATAAGCTCCATGTTAACCCCAATACTTGAACACAATACTACCCAACAATTGCTCCTTGCTTGCATGAGTGGCTACCATGTATTCTGCCTCTGTAGTTGATAGTGCCACTACAGATTGTTTCTTACTCATCCAATTGACTACACCTCCAAATAGGTTAAACACATACCCACTTGTTGATCTTCTCTGATCCAGATCTCCAGCCCAGTCCGCATCAAAAAAAGCCATGAATATCCAACACTCTATCCAATCATGGTCTTCCTTAATAGCAGAAACCATAATCACTAGTGCCACGCAAATACTTGAAAACTCGCTTCACTGTTGTCCAGTGCTCCTTCCCTAGTTTTGACATAAACCTTCTCAATACTCCCACTGCATGTGCAATGTCTGGTCTCGTACAGACCATTGCATACATTAGGCTACCGACTACACTTGCATATAGAAAACGGAACATGTCCTCTTCCTCTTCTTGTGTCTTGGGACGTTGTTCAGCAGATAACTTCACACCTACAGGAATAGGAACCTTCACCGGTTTACTATCATCCATATTAAACCTTTGCAGTATTGTCTTAACATACTTCCTCTGGTTTAACCAGAGCTTCCTCTTTGCCCGATCTCTTTTAATTTCCATGCCCGAAATATAGTTTGCAACACCAAGATATTTCATGTCGAATTTGGAGGATGAATGGGTCTTTAAATCCTAGATAATTTCTTTTTCATTTCCAACCAGTAACATATCATCCACATACAAGACCATAAAAATAACATGGTCAACAATTAATTTAAAATTAACTCAATGATCTGCTTTGCTTCTGATGAAGCCAAGTCCCCATATAAATGTATCAAATTTCTAATACCACATCCTTGGTGACTGTTTTAACCCATACAGAGACTTCTTTAACTTGCATACCAATTCTTTCTTACCCTTCATCGTAAAACCTTTAGGTTGCTTCATGTAGATCTCCTCTTCCAAATCCCCATGAAGAAATGTTGTCTTCACATCCATCTGTTCTACCTCAAAATCAAAAGCAACAGCAACAGATAGAAGTAATCTAATAGAAGTTAGCTTTTCAACAGGAGAAAAAATATCACCAAAATCAATTCCCGGCACCTGGGAATAACATTTTGCTACCAACCGAGCTTTTTATTTCTCCACCTTCCCTTCTTCATTTGTCTTCTTCTTGAACACCCATTTGCTGCCAATGGGTTTCCTTC
>APFE030533947.1:33373-113810 GCA_000404065.3 Pinus taeda | reverse complement strand
GAATTGCACACTTCTCCCTTAGGAGGGCACTCAAGATTTTTAAAAACTTACCAAAGGGTTAAGAAGGAATTTTTTTGGGATGGCCTTAAATCAGATATTCAAAAGTTTGTGGCGAAATGTTTGGTTTGCCAACAAAATAAATTTGAAACAATTAAGACACCAGGTCTATTACAACCTTTATCCATTCCAAGCCAACGTTGGGAGGAGGTTTCAATGGATTTTATCACAGGTTTACCCAAGTCTGAGGGAAAGAGATGGTGGTAGTTGACAGACTTACCAAGTATGCACACTTTTGTGCATTATCACATCCATTTAAAGCCAGTACAATTTCCACGGAATTTATGGAAACAATTCAAAAGCTACATGGAAATCAAAAGATTATTGTAAGTGACATAGATCCCATTTTCACTGGAAATTTTTGGACAGAATTATTTTCTTGTCTTGGTACTCAGTTAGCTCATAGCTCATCTTATCATCCTCAATCTGATGGGCAAACTGAGATAGTAAACAAATGTTTGGAAGGATATCTTCGTTTCTTTGTCTCTGATAAACGACACAATGGGTCAAATGGTTGCCTCTGGCTGAATGGTGGTATAACACTTCCTTCCATACAGCAACAAAAATGACCCCATTTATGGCACTTTATGGGTATCAATCACCATCCCTCACATCATTTTAGAGAAAATTCTAAGGTTCAGGCAGTGGAACATCACATCGAACATCAACAACAAGTCCTCCAACTCTTAAAGGATAACCTCGTGTTGGCACAGAATAAAATGAAACAGGCAAATCAACATCGCAGCGAAAGAAGTTTTGTGGTAGGTGATTGGTATTCCTACGGCTACAACCATATAAGCAAATGTCCCTCAAGCAAGCTAAGAGGATAATAAATTATCACCAAAGTATTATGGTCGGTACAAGGTGTTGCAAAAGATTGGTACTATGGCATACAAATTGGAGCTTCCTGCGGCTTCTCTATTGCACCTAGTTTTCCATGTTTCATGTTTAAAGAAGGTATAGGCGACAAGCTCCCAGTTCAAACAATATTGCCAGAACTTGATGAGGAAGGAAAAATTATATTGGAACCGGAAGCAGTCACAGAAACTAGATCTCGACAGCTACGAAATCGATCCATTTCGGAGTATCTTATCAAGTGGAAGAACTTATCTGCTGAAGATTCCACATGGGAGGATGAGAATTTTATACAGAAGTATCCAGAACTACTCAAGTGTTGAGGACAACACTTTTTTTGAAGGAGAGGGGCATGTTGGGTCCCTATAATACTAGTGATTACCCATTACTATGGTAGTTGTACCCCTTATTAATATTGTTGTGCCCCTATTGCACCCATATTGTTATTACTGTGCCCCATAGTATCCCTATATTGTTATTTTTGTGGCTTTATATTATTATTATTAGGTCGACTGGGTTATATTGTGACTCCTTAGACTCCTATATATAGAAAGGAGGTTTTGTCATTTGTATCATCCAAGAATTGTTCATTTATGTAATGTAAAAGAGGTTTCCCCCTCGAAGACGCTGAATTCTAAGGCGTTGATCTATCTTTTCTATCTTTTCTTGAGCTGGTTTCATAACACCTTCAAGATCAAAAGGGTCCTTTGAAGCTTTCTTTTTCGAATCATCCTTAAATGTTACTTTCTTTGACTTCCTTTCGTCTATCTGTGATCTCTTTTCTAAAGCTATAATTCTTCTTTCTACAGAGATGGATTCTTTCATGTTTTCAACAAGGGTAGCCTTACTGGCTCTATCTACAAAAATTGAAATATTAGAAGGAAGGGAGGATATGTACCATTCTATTTTTACATCTACTGCAGGTTTTGAGGCAGTTAAGATTTTGTTTAGTAACTTGTTAAATCTGGAGTTGAAGTCTTTGATCCTTTCATATGAATTTTCTTTTCATTTATAAAGATCATTGATTAATGATGCAATGGTCTTGTGATCACCAAATTTTGGAAGAAATACTTCTTGAAAAGTATCACAGTTTCTTATTGAACCTGCTGGAAGGGAAAAATACCAAGACCCACCAAATCCTTGGAAGGTATAAGGAAATAGTCTGATTACAACATCTTCATGTGCAACTCCATTAAGATTCATGGTTAACATAAAGTTATTTAGATGTTCTTCAGTTGAAAGACCATCATCAGGATTGTACTTAAGTAACCATTTTTCTGGGTTTGGTGGGAGAGCATTTGGATTAGCAACCAGAACAGCACCAGGATTTGTCCAAGGTTGAGCAGGTTGATTGGAAATAACTTGAGTCAGAGACTGGGAATATGGGAAGGCCGGTCCAGAAGTAGGTACAGTTGGCAAAGAACTTACTAATGGGTTAGTACTACTAGTAGCAATACTAGTTGGAGAAGTGGATTGAGTAGAAACGAATGGAGAAGTGAACGGATGGAAGGGTGATGTGATCTCACTGGTATCTGATTCAGATATTGATGTGATAACTTTCCTACATTGTGGAGGGATGGGAAACTCAAAAGGAGTTACTCCAAGCCTTTCACCTTGCAAACTAGTTAATACACCAGTTTCTCGTAATAAGGAAGTAACACTTTCTTCATAAGCTTCGGACCTCTCTGGTTTCTTGACAGAAATGGATATATGTTCCAATTTTTGTATCAAAGAATAGAATTCGGGAGACTCGAGAGTGTAATCTGGAGAAGGTGGTTGTCTTACTGCTTCAGGAGACGAAGGAGATGTTTCTCTTATGAATGTTTTTCGATTGATATTAAGGTTTATATGCCATTCATAGTTAGATGGCCCCCTTTCTAGTGCCAAAATGTTGAAGGCCTCTGATTTCTGTTGCTCCAACATGGGGGATAACCACCCGGTCTGGACCTTAAGACAGCACCTTTTCTGTTTAAAGTGGTGGCTCCAAATGGGGATGATGGGACCAATTTCCCATAATGGGTTTTAAAATGAGAGTGGGTGATTTTCGAGTGATTGCAATAGAATAATGATAACTAAATGACCTATTCTTTCATGCAAATCTCTAGCTAACTTAATCTAATACAAACCTGGGTATTTCTGTATAATATGTGATCTAAAAAGATATATGCTTGACATGTGATAATAAACATCAATCACGTATAAAACAGAGATGATAACATGTAGAGATAATTTCTTTGACTAAATAGTTAGTCAAAGAAATGTATAAACTATATCACATATATGATGATTTATATATGAAAATAAACAATCTCATATAGGCATCATACAATAGTGCAATTAACGCTTAACAGAAAGAACATATCTCATATACAATTCATGAAAATAAAGTGTTGTCACTCATTAAACAAAAACAGGACTAATCATAAAAGATAGAAGTACCATATATGTGAAGTTCTACTCATTTGACTAATGACATAGATCAACTCCTTTCTTCATATCAAATTATCTTCCAAGTATACAATAGTACATCAACAAAGGAAAGTAGTCTGATATTTAAAAGAAACGGTCATGTTCCATAATTTCACCAAAGCATTCACAAACTTACAAAAGTGCATTATTTGCAAACGTTTTTGATAAAATTTTGTACCCTTCTCTAAATGCATGAGAAGGGTATAAATACTATTCTAACTAATGTTCAAAAATAGATTATACAAAATTTGAGGAGGTTTCAAACAACCTTCCCCTAACTAGTTAACTAACTCTAAAAATAAAAAGTGACTTGATGAGCAGAGGCTATGATAATGATTTGCTATCTGCCAAGTTGTCTTTCAAATCGCATATATCGGCCATCATTTTGACTTGAGGAGGTGCCCCAAACTATGTACTAACTTGTCTTGCGAAACTTGCATCTGTGAGAGGTGGCAGCATCCGTTGAGTTGAATGGAGTGAGCAGTTAAGGGTCATTATTTGACTGTGTGGCTTGACGAGGTATTACCAATACGAATCCCAATCAATCTTTGCTAACTTTGTGATTGCTTCCCTTTGAGTTTTCACTCTTTCCTTCCATCTTTTATGCAAGTCATTTAAATCAGGCAGTTCTTTCGGGTTGCCTTCCTTCACCAGGTTGGTGGCAAACAAAGTTGGTTTACCACCTTCACTATGTTATTCGACACCCCGGCCGCTCTTGCCACTACTAATTCAACTTGTTTGATCCTTGCATCCCAATCCGTGAAAATAATTTTGTTGTATGTCTCCTCGATCTTAGGCCAATTAGCCTTCCTCCCCTATTCTGTTTCTTTCCATTATATGAACTCTGCGATTCTTGTGTTTATATCAGTAAACTTAGTTCTCTGGTCAATTGCTTTATCTGTTAGCTAGTCACTAGTGATCATATAAGGAGCGATATGTGACATCTTTTGGTAAAATTGTTCTTGATGTTTTAATAAGAGAGAGTTTAGCTCTAGTGCCTCTTTGATGAATTCCTCGACAGTAGGAACATCCTTATATCTTTCCATGGCTTGCCGCAAGTCTTGGAGTTGCATGTTTTTGGCCGATATGTCTGCTCATGGATTATCTTCAACACATCCATGCTCTATTGCAATTAAGCTAGCCACTCAGCGGCCTACATGTTCGCACTTGCCTTCTCTATTTTTCTCGAGTTGTTGCTTGAGCTGTGCAATCTTCTCTTCCTTCAGTCACTTTTAAGACAATTTATGATGTGAGTAGAGCGGGAATGATTTCAGTCTGCTGAGACATCGTTGTTTGCTCATCCATCAGTTCAGACTCTGTGTTTTTTTCAACTTCCAGAGGATTTTGATACTCCATAGTTTCCTGGGCATTTGTTTTCTTTAGAGTGTCTTATAGTTTCTTATTGAATTGATCCCACTCTTGCTCCAAACTGCTGATTTTGATCTCAGAACTGATATCTTTAAGTCGGGTGCTCATACCCTACTTTTCAGCTGACTTCGTGCTAGATTGTGTTGTATTCTCAGTGTCTTGGGCCTTCCCTATATCCACTTGAGACTTTATTCGAGAATTAGGTCCCTCATGTTGACAGTCACACTGAGCATAGGTTTTTTCTCAATTTTTAACAAATGCAGCAGAATTATTTCAAGCCTTTTGTTTCTGAACTCCTGAAAGCTTTCAAAATCTTTAGGATTCATATTTTTCCTTACCCATTCGAACGATTTTTCGAAGGATTCAACCCACTATAAAATTTCTTCAAAATCATTAGCCTCATGTTTATAAGGCTTGATCTTTACTGCAGTAGTGATGTTATATGATATCTTGTCTAGATCAAATTTCCCTTTTGTCAAAGTATGGAGCCTAAGGCTTTCTAGGCTTACTGACTCCTTGATTGCATGGTTAAAATTTGCTAATGAAAAGGAACCACATCCCGTAAGAAAAGATGGCCATAATAACTTCTTGTTTTCTTTTAGGAACTTGGTCAAGCCTTTTCCCATGGTCTAGTGGGCTATTTATCTTGCTAATAATTTATCCAAGACATACAAAGGGAGGACATGTGGGTCTGTTGTAATACCAAAAACCCTGATGTATGTAAACCATTCTTCAAAAAATATTTTCCCACTACGAGAAGGTCTGTAGCGACTTCTTTCGAAAACCTGGGGGCTTTCTTATTGAAAATTAATTGATGCAATGGAAAAATAATAGCATGGCATATTTTATAAAAATGGGGTATATAATGGGATTCCCAAAACAATTTTTGGTTGAGATGGATAGGGTAGGGGTCCTGCAAGTTCCATTTCCAACCATTGATTGGAAATTTAGTATAGAAACAGATGGAATCCATGATGTAGGCACTAAAACAGAATGGAGGAAGGTTCTATGGAGAGGAGGATCTCTTCTGTCGATGTTTGGTGATGACAGTGACTAGGTTATTAGATAGGATGGTGGCACAATTCATAATCTGGGAATTGACACAGGCATTAATCAAAGGAATCCATTCTATGGAAAAATTAGCATTATTAGGTAACATGTATAGTCTACATAACATAGCAACTGCATAGTTGTAGGGGTTTTCCAAAGAGGCTACAGGATACATACCTGTTTTATCAAATTTGAACTTGTTCTCCAGTACCCACCATCACTGTATCATCTTGAAAGATTCTTCGTTCTTCTTTGCGAAGTTGGCAACATATGATTTATCATATATATCCCGAGGGTCAAGTATATGGTACATTTGCTTCAAGTCTTCCGCTTTGAATTACCCCATGAGTTCCATTCTCAAGTTCCTAAATTTCCTATCTTCAATAGTGAGGTTTTCCACCACCCACCTAATCATATCAGTGTATGGGAGGATTTTTGCTCTTGCTCCTATTCTGTGAAGGAAAGAATAGGCAGCATCCTTGAATTGGAGTCCCGAAGGTTTTATTGAGTCAGTGATTTCTTTTGTGACAATAATCTTGGGACGCTCATCCTCAAGCCTATTGTATATGACCTCCCAAGTTGTTGCTCCCCCATCGACGCTGCAGACTGTATCAAATAATATAGGAGAAATTTCTGGTAGCTCGGAGTCTGTAATGCTTTGATTTTTTTTTTACACACCACTTTCCACAATGACATGTCTTTTGTAGCTTGCCTGAAATGGAAGAGATATATTCAGTGCAGATGATATAAAGAAATTAAGGCTGAAAACTCTCTGAAATGACTTTGAATCATGGGAGGATTTCGGATGACATATTCAGCGTTAACTAGCCATAACTTGAAACATCATTACCTCTCCTCGGGCCGCTAAACATTAATTACCATGTCAAACCATTCATTATTATATTAAAACACAGTTACTTCCCACACTTGGTGCTTTATTCGCGCATCGCAGCTTTTTAAACGATGTTGTATAGCGTTGCATGTTTATAATGTGAATATCACAATATCACATTTCGCAAATCGTTAACAGATGACACAATGGCATGGCTTAAATATTTGTGACTCCTACGAAATGTGATTGCAAATTGTTAAGATGTTTTGATCGGAATGTCGTAGCGGGGGGGTTGATCGCGTATCGCAATTTCTTTAAGGTTTTTATGTTTATCAGATGGAAAAATGTGATTTGTGATTTGCGATGTGTATCCTAAACTTGGGTTGTTTTCTAAGAGTTTTTAAGGCAATTTCTTAGAGTTAGGATTTATTTTTGAAAGACTAAAATTTTGAAAAGGGTCCCCATTTATATATCTAATATCAGTTATTTCTATATATAAATGGGGGGTTGTTACATAGTACAACATGGTGTTGAACTGATATTTTGTTTTAAAGCATCAAATTATTTATGTTTTACATCTCCCCAATCGAAGACTTTCTTGACACTAGTCAATGCATGTAGTGGTGCTGCAGTGGAAGAAAAATTAGCAATAAATTTCTCCCATTATTGTGTTGCCCCTAAAAAGCTTCTTACCTCTGTAACCATATTGGGCTTGGGCCAATTCACAATGACCTCAACCTTAGAGGTGTTTATCTTCAGCTCACCTCCTCCAACAATGTGTCCCAAATACACTAAAGAAGTCTTTCCAAATTCACACTTTGACATCTTTAAAAACAACTATAATTTTCTCAAGACATCAAGTACTTTTTTCACATGCATGACATGTTCATCTCTAGATTTGGTGAATATGAGAATATCATCTAAGTAAACAATGACAAATTCATATAGAAATGGTCTCAATGCATCATTCATAACTCTCATGAAAGTAACTAGAGCATTTGTCAGACCGAAAGGCATAACAAGCCACTCAAACAATCCTTGTTTAGTTTTAAATGTGGTTTTCCAAATGTCCTCTTCAACTATTCTAACTTGATGATAACCACTTCGTAAGTCTAATTTAGTGAAATCCTTTGCATACCTCAATTGATCAAGCAAATCATCAATTCTTGGGAGTGGATAATGATTCTTTACCATTATTTTATTCAGTGCATGGAAATCCACACACATGCACCAAATCTCGTCCTTTTTTGGCACCAAGAAAATGGGTGAACCATATGGTGAAGTATATGGGTGTATGAACCTTTTTTCAGCAATTATTTAATTTTCTTCTTGATTTCCATGCTCTCCATGATCGACATGTGATACATGCCAATGTTTGGAAGTGGAACATCCCACTAGTACAAAATGATTAATTAGTTACTAAAAAAACAACTAAAATTTGCATATAAACGACCATTTTTCAGTCAGTGACAAATAGTAGCTAATTTGCAGTATCTTATAATGCGACCAAATTTTAGTCATTTTTAGCTTAGTCATTAATTGGTTTCACCATCTAGTATTATATTTAGTCATAAATTTGGTCATAAAATTTTCATTGGTTTAGTTATTAATTGTCACAATTAATGACCAAATATAAAACAAAATATATTAATATATGAATCCATGAGAAAATAAATCAATGACCAAATAAATATGACCAAAATGCTGGTTGTGTTATAAGATACTGTAAATTAGCTACTAATAGTCATATATATGCAAATTTTAGTCATCATTTGAAACCAATTAATGACCAAATAAATATGACTAGATTTTAGTAGTGTTATAAGATACTCTAAATTAGCTACGAATAGTCGTATATATGCAAAATTTAGTCATCATTTTAATAAAAAAAATTATCATTTGCAATAGTCATTTATCTTTCTTTGGTATTTTCATATTCATTATATAAACCACTGATTTAGTAGTTTTTATTCATTTCAATTAATGTCATTCATAATCATTATAAACGGCTAATTTAGTCATATATTCATTTTATTCGTGTTCATCATTAATTAACATAAAGTACTAATTTAGTAGTTTTAAATTAATTTTATGTGTTCATTATTAATCAACATAAATTAATTAGTATGATTTTGCGACTCAATTTAAAAAAAAAAAATGCTATACAATGTGCATGTTTATCTAGTATGATAACGCAAAGTTACATATGTTAATTACAAGACTAAATAATATCAAGTGCAAATAAAAATAATTTCAACCATATAAATTTTATTATATAAAATATCAAGTATTACAATATGAGTTTCCAACTTAATATCGGTTGGACTACAATTTACACATGAAATATTGTTTCATGATTTCAAAACATTATCACTGTGTCGCCAAAGCATTGCAAGTGAACTCACCAACTCTGAAGGCTTGATCATCAGTCTTTATGAGTGTGTCTTATGAAAAATATTGGCTCTAAGGTTATCACTAGACATATTCTCTTGTCTCTCTCATTTTTCATTTGTCGCTCCAGTGTTGTTGTTCTCCTCTTTCTTCAATTGTCGCTTCTTACCATCAATATTGAGTTCCTCTCCTGAAAATGAAAGAAGATACAAAGCAGAGCATAAAACATGAAATACGATGAATACTTGAATATAAAATAAAGTAGATTATAAAATATTTATATGAAATATATCTCAACATTCGATAGTGGCCACTATGCGACTAGATGACCTATATAAACAAAGCAAATAAATCGTCACCATAGAAAGTAACACCTTAAGAACTTATTATTCAACCTTCAACAAAACCTTAGGCACAATCATACCAAGTTACATGTTAAAAATATCACGCAATAGATAACTTGTGAAAACAAATGGAAAAAAAAAAGATCAGTGTAAAAATTATCCTTATTTCTTGTTCTAAAAGAGTCATGTTCCTTAAATTTGGATATTCATTTGCCCACAGTAAAATTTCCTCGCTATTATGAATTATGTTTTTAGGATCATGAGATTGATCCAACACCATATTGGATTGTGGGGACAAAATGATTCAACTTTCCAAGATGAGTACCTCACTTGGTTGAATGAAGGTGCTAGTTGTGAGTAGTGTCAAAACCTTAGGGAAGCAAAACACTAAGGCCTAAGAAAATATATCACCACTTTTCGACTGAAAGAAAAAATTTAAATCCCACAATGACCTATGGGAGTACATTTCATTGGATGGATATCACACTTTGAGAAATGATTGTCTAATACAATGAGAAGTGTACATATATTGTCACAATGCCCCTCACAATTCGACCCTATAGTTGTGTCCTATAATATTAATCATATCATATTATTTAATTATAAATTATGACTATCAGTTATTTATTAGTGACTATATTATGACTATCTTATATCTTATCTTATAGTTGGTGATGGATATAGCCTATAAAATAATGAGGCATCCTTGTCATATATTATATTTAATGATGGATATAGCTTTTAAAAGCATCAACCTTGTCTGTTATTTTATGTACGGCCAATTTAAATGGAAGTGATCATAATTTTATTCAATATTGTCCAACTGGAAATAAAATCATGTGGGGGTGGTGTTTCTAGTGATTTTCAAACTTGTTTTAATTACCAAAATTTAACCTATTTGAAGTAAATAGTTGCACTAACCATCTTATCTTCAAGTTAGTAAATTTGCTCGAGGGCATCTTCATGACATCCAACATATTTGAAAATTATGAAATATTAGTAGTATCTTGCACTAAATAGACAATGTTGGCATAGAATATTTTATTGTTTTTTTTACTCTGTGTCACAAATTTATTGATAGTTTATAATTCTTGGTTTCGATTTCCATGCTAAGACTGGACTCATCATGCATGCAAGGACTTTTAGTTGTGAAAACATCATATATCTCACTTCTAATTGTATAAAAAATAGAGAGTATGCACAATTACATGTAGTGACATGTGGATGTCTATTTTACTTAATGAAATGCTTGATTTTTTAACCCATTCCAATCCTACCACAATGAAATTAAGAGAGACAAGGACATAAGAAGGACTATTAGTAAATGAAATTAGAGACTTTAGAATGCAACTCAAATTGTACCTGAATGTAACGATAAGTTTTTGCAGCTGCCTAGTCACCGATGAGCATCAAATCACACTGTGAAAAATTCCTTGCATTATGAGAATTTGGTTGCACCTACACTAATCCTCTGTAGTAGTTCCTTGACTTGCCTATAGATATAATTTTATAAACAATCATACTCCTGCAATTCTTCCCTATATGGATCATCTTTGCCCCCCCCCCCCCCCGCCCCCATTGATAGTTATTTTTCAAGGCAACATAATATAACTCTCCAATTGCACCATCGCCTTTCAAAATAATGCTTGAGTATTTCCAGGTGATTGCTGAACCAGTCTCTACTCAGGTCCATGAAATCCTTGATTTGTCTCCATCGCACAAACCTCTTTCCGTAATAAAATTATAAATCCCATGTTTGCATTACTCGTCCCTGACATGCCAATTCTTTAAAGTGGAATACTTTATCGTTGCTCACTCAGTGCAATAGAGATCCACTACCGTGGCATGTAGATGATTGGTGTCATAAAATGGTGTAGTGCATCCTTCAATATATGTCACACAACTCCTCTCACCTCACAAAACTCCTCTCATATACAACAATAAGAGTCCTCTCAAACTTCCTGGTCTCCATCTCATTCATCCTAAAATAAGTGGATATTTCCATGGGTGACAAAGTGTACTTGGGGATTTAATAGAAAAATTTATCACTGAAAAAAAAAAAAAAAATACAATGCAGTATAATAGTTATCAGTGGGAGGAACAACCCTACCAAGCTTCTTCATAAATAGATCAATATACTCCAAAATTACTTGTTATAAACGAACAAAAAATAACCTCAACTTCCTGTAGAGTCTACCTATGCATGGTAGCAATGTCAATAGTGTCAAAAACAACATCTACAACAATGTTGGTCAATCTCTTCTTCTAGTCAAGGGCATGCCCAGCTTTTGAAAAGTATCAAGGAGGTCAAGGTCCACCTCATCCAGGTTCCTCTTCTTCTTCTACTCTCTCTGTTTAGGTTCAGAATAATAGCAAAGGACTTGGAAATTGATGGGTGGTTAAAAGGTATCAGACCATTTGGGTTCTTCCATTTTTAATCATTTTCTGTAAGCATTGAGTATAAATTAAAAAAGTCGTTCAGGTTCCTTCGTTTTAGATGAAATTAACCTAAGCTTTGGAGAGTTGTAAGCTTTAATGGATCTAAATATGTTCTACTTAAAATCTAGTAACATGGTTTAAAATTGTAGGCATTGAGATCAAAATCTAAGGATGAAACAGAAAAGATTTGATGTTCATGATTACAAGAAATTTTAATTTCATGTAACAAAGTTTGAGGAAGGTCTAGTATTTTCATCCTACCAGAAAATTTGTTTGCATCACTCAAGCCCTTTGAATTGGTCATGGTAGAGTCCAGTAAATCAACCACTAAAAAAAAAGTGAAAAGAAAAAATAAAATTTCATGCATTCTGACCCTAGAAAAGTTAGGAAGGAATGATAATAAAAAAAAAGGTGAAAAGAAAAAATAAAATTTCATGCATTCTAACCCTAGAAAAGTTAGGGAGGAGTGAACAAAAAAAAGGTGAAAAGAAAAAATAAAATTTCATGCATTATGACCCTGGAAAAGTTAGGAAGGAGCGAACTAATCTATACAATAAGGACATACAAAATGCTTACTTATCCATTGTGTTTTAATGAATTATTGGCACAATCAAGATCTGCATTATCATAATCATTAAACCCTTTCTACAATATAAACATGAAAAAATCTTACTAGTGCATTCTCTTTTGATGAATTGTTGGCCGCAATCAAGATTTGCATTATCATAATCATTAAACCCTCAACTGTAGATGAAATTTATTCCTTGATCTCATAATCATTAAACCATCAATTGTAGATGAAATTTATTCTTTGATCATATAAACCCTCAAAATTGTTTACCCATAAGAAAAAAAAAAACCATCTTTAGTAAAAAGGAAGAACTCTCCAGAGTAATCATTAAACCCTCAACTATAGATGAAATTTATGCTTTGATCATATAAAACCTCGAAATTGTTTACCCATAAGAACGAAAATCATCTTTAATAAAAAGGAAGAACTCTCCGGAGTCCAAATTCATACCCATGTAAAAATGGCCAAAATCTCCACGCCCAATGACATTGTGCTTTCTCCATCTAATCGTTGATGCTATCCTAAGGTGTTTCCCATGAAAACTCCATGTGGGGATCCAATCCCATGAAATCCATATATTGCGTTGATGGTCTTCCTTCTTCTTGCATTTCCACATATCAACAAGGCAGAGAAAAATGCAGTGCTACAATGTGATGTTGTAATCTCTGAATATTTTATTTGAACCCAGTGCTAAACTGGAAATGAAAAAAAAAAGACATATTTATAATGGAAAAAATAAAAGAAATAATTTATAATATAAAATAAATAAATATATAAATTGTGATTGGGTTAAATGATTTATTTTTAATAAGATTTGTTATTTTTGCGAATGAAAAAGAAAAGACATATTTATAATGGAAAAAAATAAGAGAAATATTTATAATATAAAATTAAATAAAAATATATAATTGTGATTGGGTTAAATGATTTATTTTTAATAAGAATTTGTAAATTAAAAAGAAGAAGAAGTTAAAAATGATAATGGAATGAGTGTAAACATTTAAGTATGGCCTCAATTCATAATAAAAAGTTAAATTAATAAAAATAATAGAATTCAATTTTTTATATTTTGATTTTATTATTAATTTTTGAATAGGCTTTGTTACAATATCATGGGCCAATGCCATGGTTTATCAATACTACAAGTCCAAAAACCATAACTTATTTCACAACCAAAACATTTTATAACAATATGACAAGATTCTTAACCATGGATATTCACCCCCACATTATAGTAGATATTATTAACTTGTAAAAAATAGCCTTTGTTACAATACCATGGGTCAATGCCATGGATTATCAATACCACATGCCCAAAAAACATAAATTATTTTACCATCAAAATAGTTTATAACCATGGATATTCACCCTCACTTTACCATGGATATTAACTTGTAAATTGGCTTTGTTACAATACCATGGGCCAATACCATGGCTTATCAATACCACATGCCATAAAACCATAATTTAAATTATTTTACAATCAAAATATTTTATAACCATGAATATTCACCCTCACTTTACCATGGATATTAACTTGTAAATCAGCTTTGTTACAATACCATGGCTTATTAATATCACATGCCAAAAAGCCATAACTTATTTCATAGTAAAAATATTTATTTTAATTTAATTTTACAACATTTTTTAATTGAATCTAAAAGGGAAAATGTTACAATTTGAGATATATCTAAACCCTCTATCCTAACCACTACTAAAAATATTCCCATAGAAATTAAGTTAAGGTTTTAATAAAATTAAGCTAAGATGGAGCTATGACGGTTATATGTGTGTGTGTGTGTAAGTAACCGGCATAGCTCCATCTTAGCTAAGGATCCAAGGCTTGAAAGAAAGAAAATTGACTAATTATAATACATTTATAATTCTTAAAGTTTTTCATTATTTTATTTTCTTTGACATGATTGATCCAAAATATAGGTTTAATATTTTATAACCAATTAAGTTTTTTTAATTTAGATAATTTCGTAAAAATAATACAATGTGATCAAATTTAAGATAGAGTTGGGGATTAAATACAAAAATGGAAGCATCAATCATGTTGCAGACTGCCCCAGTCAGCCCCCAGTTGCAGCACAAACTACTGTTCTGAACTCTAGTGGCCACAAGACCTCAGGTGGGAGAGAGAGAGAGAGAGAAAGATGGAGTTGGAGTGTAAGAGAGAGCGAGGAAAGAACAAGGACATAGAGAGATGGAGGAGGAGAGAGAGAGAGGAGTGAGAAGGGAGAGAATGAGGGAGAGAGGAGAGGAGGGAAGACAAAGAAGAGGAGAAGATAGAGATAGGGAGAGAAGGGGAAGAGAGAGATAGACAGGGAAAGGTAAGAGAGGGAGAGAGAGTGTGTGTATGTTTTAGGGGTGAGATAAAGAGAGGGAATGAAAAAGAGACACAAATACAAATATAGATATTATATAGTATTATATAACCAACCTAGATCCATATTAACCCTATAACTATCAAGTGCCGAGAGGGATCCAATCTCTCGAGGTGCAAATCATTCCTCAAGTTTTTCACTAGAAAAAAAAAAATTTGCACCTCAAGGGATTGGATCCCTCTTAGCACTTGATAGATCTAGGGTTAATATGGATCTAGGTCAGTTAATATGAAATTAAAGTATTTTTTATTTGATATTATAGTCTTAAAAAATAAAATTTCTTTTCAAATTAATTTCAAACTAGAACTAGATCCAATTAGATTCAATGAAAAGATTTTTAAAATATATATAGTGCACATAACTAAATAAGTAAAAATAAAACATCATGAACAAATATATTTTTTAAATTCACAAGTTATTAGAGAGATCTAATAGCTAACTTGTGGCATTACCTATACACCATGTGAGGATGAAGAAGTGTTTAAGGAAGGATAACCTTTCAACCAATATTTAACAGCCTTTCAATCCCCTATCACTTTTAAGTTTAGATTGCTTGACACAATTAAGATGACTAACATTAAAAATGGATTCATATTATTGTAGTACTTGTTAGGTAGTTTTATTTTTGTTCTTAGACTATGTTACACAAAAATATCGTCACCATGACTATTTGGAGTCAGTATGGGTCCATCATCACTTATACTGACCTCCTAAGCAAGTCGCGGACCTTAGCTCTTCATGTCAAGCTTTGCAAATGAGAGAAAGACATTGAAAATCAATAAAACTCTGGTTCTGCACTTTCTCTCACTTTTGCCTGCGGGCCCACACTCTTTGTTCATATTACATGCGTATCTGCACGCTCTGTTTGTAAAGGGGTGGCTGCGTACCCCTGTAAAAGTCAAAAAGGCGCAAGTTTATTCTAAAAAACTCACTTTGGGTTAATTCTAGATGTTTCTAGAAGGAATTTTGACGTGGATTTTTCGCTCCAAGGTGGTTCATGCATCCCAAAAGAGGAGCTAATCCCTTGATAGGAGGAGATATCCCTTTGAAGGAGGGCTTTATCCCTTTGAAGGATGACCTAGTAACTTCCCTCCATTGCACTATAAATTAAGGCATTGGGTCAGTTGCTGGAGAGGTTAGAAGCTGAACATTTTTTAGGGTAAATGATGATGGAATTGGGACTTCCTAGTTAAACTTGAGAGGAGAGATCACATACCTTTTGGTTTCATTGGTAAGTGAGTGAAACTTGTCAAAGTAGAGGAGACTTCTTGTCGGACCCTGGGAGGATCTTGTACAGCATTAAGGCACAGGTTGTAAAGTTCTTCTTATTTGAATAAATACAACCAGATTCATTTTTCTCAACAAATTGTCTTATGTGGTTTGTTTCATAATCTCCTTGATCATTATGATGAATATGCTTTATAATATTGGCTTTTCAGGTGCTATTTAATTTGTTTGCTTGTTTGTGTTTGCAGAATTACACTTCAAGGAAGCTCATTTGGAGCGAGGGAGCGAGGCTTCCACAAACTTGCATTGGACCCAAGGTAGGCCTAAAACACTTGTTTGCCTTTGTTTTTATTGCATATTTAGAGAAAGATAGTTTTTGATTGGCTTGCTTGTCACTAGATATCTTTAGATACTAGGAAGGTCGATCTTGTCCGCAACCTCGACTCATTCCGTGTGACAGACTAAATTAGTCATTCATGTTAGTCATTTTTAGTTGTATTACTTATTAGATAGTCACATATTTTAACCCGTGACTAAATTAGTGATTTATGTTAGTCGTTTTTAGTTCGGTCACTTAAGATTTCTCATTTTTGGTAGTATTTTACTTGGAAAAGTTGCGGTGACTAACTTTTTTAGTCACCTAGTCACTAATTTCTCATTTTCTACTAGTGTCCTGTTGCAGTTGTATCTCATGTTGAATTCCCCTCTTGGTAGGTAACCCCTTTGGTTCTTGAAACATCTCACCATGCTTGCTTACCACATCAAACAAATCAAATTTTAACTTATCATCGCAACCTTCAAAATATTCATAATCAATATCATTATTTTTCTTGCTCATGAGAAGCACAAAATTTTTACTTGCATTTATTAGTCTCTTTATCTGCCCTGCATTAACCAAAGAAATGTTTAAATTTTTGCGATGGGCTCTCACAATATACTCCATTCCATCCTTGAGCAATAGATATTCATTCTCATGGCGATAAAATATTGTTTTCCTATCATACAAATATGGGCTTCCCAAAATGATTCTTGAGACGTCAAGTGGAACTACATCTAACTCAACTTCATCAATGAATTTTTCAGTAATGGCAAACCTGAATAAGAATTTCCTTGTAACCTGTAAATTTACATTATTGACTATCCAACCCAAGGGATATGGCTTATGATGAGGTACAATTTCAAGGTTAATCTTTTTGACCATGTCTTCATAAATTAAGTTCGATTGTAACTCACTATCAAATAATGCATCAATCTTTGTATGATTTGAAATTACCCTTACATGGAACAAATCTATCCTTGATTCTTCATTTGGAGTGTTGTTATGACTATGTGAGGAACTAGTGCTTGCAATAGCTTCTTTTCGTTTTGTGAACATGGCTGAAATCTTGGTCTCACCACCAGAATCTGATCCAAGATAATGTTGTGTGGTAGCAATCATTTTTTGTTTTCCCTTATTGTTTGGTTTCTTAAGCCTTAGTTTGGGATGTAATTTCCAACAGTGGGTTTCATCATGCCTCGCTTTGGAACAATGTTTGCATATATTTTTCTCCCCTTCTTTCTTCACAAATGCATTCTTCTTTCCCTTCCATTTTCCACCTTTCTCTTTCTCCTTACCCTTGAATGGATTCTTCTTACTACCCTCTTCCTGAATGTTATTTCCTCTTGCTTCAAGGTGCGTGACTTGCACACATACCTCATCTAAATTGCTCGGATTGAACATAAGGATAGTATGTTTTAAGTAGGAATGTAAACCCCAAATATATCTCAAGAGTGTATCTTGGAAATTCAAGTTTACTCCTAACAATAAAGCCCTCTTCCTAAACTCTTGGGTATAGTCTTGAATTGTTTATCCCTTGAGTTGCCTAAAAATTTTCCAACTCATAATGGCTTTTTTCATATAAGCTAAAGGATAAAACTATATTTTAATTGCAGAAACAAATTCAACCCAAGAAATGGATATCTTACCATGAATTTGCATTTCCTCTTGAGTCTTTGCTTCCCACCAAACTAATGTTGCTCCTTCTAGCCTTAGTGAAGCCAACTGGAATTTTATGTCATCTTCTTGAAGATTATGAATTCTGCAATAAACCTCCAATTGTTGAATCTAGTTGTCTAACTTTTTTGCATTCACCTCACCATTGTACATGGGAAGTTCAAACTTAATGTCCAATTTAAGTAAGGGAGTTTTTTCCTTTGGTGTTTTTGAATGAGTATGAAGAGTTTTTATGGTGAAAGTGGAAGATGATGTTGTTTGAGATGACAAGGATGAGGAATATGAAGATGGTGGTGATGGAGGAGGCTTTCCTCCATTACCCTTTGAATCCTTCTTTTCATATTTTTTATCTCCTAAGCTTCCCTCTCCATGTGGGGTCTTAGAACTCTCTCCGACCATTCTAGTATTCCTCTCTTCATAGGGGACTCTAATCATGGCAACCAAGTCCTATAAAGCTTTCTTGAATTTTCTTCCTCTTCTGAAATACTTGTTGTCTCTCCTACTCCAAACATGATGGCTTTGGATTCAAGCTCATCTTCTAGTATTTCTTGTACCTCCTCAATCTCAATTGAAGGTAAAACTTGAGGTGCTTAAAGTGCAGCTAGAATTGGAACTTTGGGTGGAGATTGTGGTCTTGTGGCTCTCCTTCTTCTGGGAATTACCTCGGGATTTGAAACCAATAGTTTCCCTTCTCCTCTCTACAACTTTAACCTTGTAATCATCACAAATTTGCAACCATTAAAACCCTACTTGAACAAAACTCAAGCAATCAAGCAAATAACCTTTGCTCTGATACCAACTTTATTTGTAGTTGAATGTTAGTTTTGAGTGTGCTAATTTCAACTTCAGAATTAAAAGCAATTGCTTATCATTTGCTTCATGTGCATAGGTTTCCTTTATGGTGTTTGTGAATGAACAGGTAAATTTTATCAAGTTTTATGTCAAATTCATGAGAAAAATAGCATGAAAGTAAAGTGTTGAACAACAACAAACCTATCCACATGAAGCAAATGATAAGCAATTTTTTTAATTATAAAATTGAAATTAGCAATGAAAAACTAACATTCAACAACAGATCAAAAGGTGCAGGATAGGGGTGGTGAAAAAATTCCTTTCTTGCTAAGAGGGAGTGTTTAAAACATGTAGCAAGAAAGGCTCAATTTGACTTTAGCCTTATTCAAATTGAGTAAATCGAATTTCCACATCAGCAGGACAACTTAGAGGCAGTTAACTAGTGTGACATGGATCTTGTTACTCAGTTAGCTAGGTAAATTCGAGTTAGTGGACTTGGAGTTTAGTTATGCATGTATGAATTCTAAATTTTAGTAATCTAGTTTAGTTATTTTCAATTATATTCAATTACCTGATCTCTAACTATTGATAGAATCAGTTGAAAGTCAGTTGTACGGTGGGGCAGTAGTCTAACTCTGAGATCTATCAATTAACTAATCAATCGGCCCAAAATATCTAGTGCATGCAAGAAATTTGAGTTCCTCAATTGAAGTGGAGATGACAAGGCAGTGTAACATCAATTGTAGACTATTTTTGAGTGTATAGGTGTTGCATGAGTCAAAATATCAATCCTTGGTAATTGCACAATCAATTTGGAGGAAATTCTTATCTTTTAGGGGCTAATTTCCTCAAGATTTGCGCAAGGAAATAAGAGGCTTGGTGAGAAAATAATTCGCTAAGTGTTGGCTATAGTTTCTCATTGAGCGAAGAGAACAATTATTCTTTTGCGGGTTGAGCTCGGAGTTGAAGCTAGCAATTGTAATAGTTTTTTTCTATTCAACTGATTAATGCGAAAAATCTTGAGGGTTTTTTCCCAATTGGGTTACCCTAGAAATGACTGTGTATTTGTGGTTTTTCTTATTGCATATCTATGCATATTGTTCTAAATTGTGGTTTTCATTCCACATATCAGTAGAGTAGAATTATGTCTCTTGTTTTTTAGTTTGAAATCTTGAGCAGTTGCAATTTCTATCAAATTTCTACACAATATACATTGATACAATGAGATACCACTGGCTCCAATAATGGAGCATTAAGCCACTACTTACTCTCCAAAATAAAAATATTTCTCTCTAATGCCTAGGTGGAGAAGCCAAGGTGAAAATTATTTTGCTTGAGTAATGAGGCTTCTTTTATAACAAGAGGAATGACCTTTCATAATCCTCATGACTCTTGGACTACCCTCATGACTCTTGAACTTCTAATATGACTTTTGGGATCCTATATGACTTTTGGACTTCTCCATGTGACTCTTTTGTCCATATGTGACTCTTGTACTTCCACATGTTTACATTTACAATATTTTCCAAAATTACATCATCATGTGACCACAACATGACAAGTCATTGACATTGATGACTTGGATTCATGGTGACTTGTACATAGAGTTCTTTGAGAAGTGGCGACGCTGCCACTATGTCTTCAATACTCATAACGCATCTTGCATTGTTGTTGATTTATACCCTATAAAGGGTTTGTTGAGATTATGGAGTCTTCATGAGTCACTTGGATCATCTGAATCCATCATTCCTTCAACTGTCACAATAAGGTTCCTTTGTCTTTTTGTCTTCAAGATGATTCCAAGGGCATCCTTTCCTAATATATATCCTCACATATCTTTTCCATGCTTTCTTGATCGTTTGGAACAATAAATCACTCATGGAAAGTAAAAATTAGCTAAAAAATCTCCTGCTCTATCATGATTCATGCAAATTTTCTAATTGTGGATCAACAATGCAACAGAGGAAGAGAAAAAGACCTTTTGGGTGTAGGGAACACTTTCAAGCGACATAGGAGGGCTTCAATTCTCGCTAATATTGTGCCATGTGAAACTCTAGAGGAGGAGGAGGCTTGGAGGGCCCAGGGCACATTTATAAGAGGCAAGACAACATGATTTTTTACTAAAATTGTGCCATGCACTTGGGAGAAATGCCAGGGCCACAAGGAGGGCACATGGCTCACTTGCAAGGCACAATGGAAGGCATAACTACCCACAAAAAGTGCATGGTTCTCTCAACTAGGAGACAAAGGCTTGACTGGCATAGGGTGCAGAGATAAGTAACATGAAGGAGGATCTATTGACTAGAAATGTGTTGTGCGCTGGGAGGGAGAGAGAGGACTCATATGGGTGGAGGGTACAGTTCTAACAGATAAGGAGGGTCTCCACTAGTCGCTAGAAGTGCGTTGTGTGCTCTTCCTAACCTAGAGGGAAGGCTTGCAAAATCAAAAAAATGTCCAAGTGTCGAAGGGTGAAACATGGGAAAACGCACTAAATTAGGGGTATAATCAAGTGTGACACATCTCAACTCATCACTAAAACTTAGACAAAACCCATGACTAATAAATATACATCAAAATTTCAGTTCACAAACACTCACCAAGTATGTGCAATTGCGACCAAAAATGTCTATATTGTGACTAGAAAGTATACTATGAATTTAAAGTGCATTATTGTTACTCTTTACGATCATACGACACTTAGGAGAGGAAACATACACTTAAAACATGTGTAAAAACATAAAATGACACTTGATGACCAAAAGAAACACTTCAGACGACAAGAGGTAGGCTCCAAAATTTGAATATAACAAAATTTTGGAGGGTGTTATAGCAGCGACAACACTTACATTTTATTAATTAAACCTTATGAAAATTGAATGAAATTTGATATTTTGAATAAAAATATTTAGAGCCTACCATTATGGGATAAAGTTAATTTTTTTAGGTTTTTTCCATAGGTCCATTTTGAATTTAAAATCCTCCTCTCCTAAGTAAATTGTAAGACTATAAAACATTCAAAAATCTTACAAAAGGCATCTCAAAGTATGTTCCTTGTTGTTTCCTCCTAAACACTAATGTTTTTTATTGACTTGTTTCTCACATAGAGGAAAACAATGCCCCTTGGATTTATCTCTATTATCCAACCCACTATTATAGGGGAGTTTCACCACATTACGCATGATGCTCTTGTTAGCACAACCTGATCTAAGGCAATGACATATTAAAAATTACTTTAATTCAATGGGGTAAAAATGTCATCATATACCCATATTAACCACAATTGTATTATAATAATAGGAAAACTCATAACAACTTTGTTAATCCTTACCATTCCAAAATAAAATTAATAAGTAATTTGATGTAACTTTACCAACCTTAATGAAATTAATCAAAACTTTTATAAAGTGAGAAATTTGTGTCAAATTTAGAATGGGGAGATCATGAGATGTTTTAGTGATGGTTTATATAAAATTTTGTAATGCACTATTAATATAGTGTCAATTAAATTAAAAAAATAACTAATTTAAATTTGTCTTAATTTTAGATCCACTAAGTGTTTAGAGGAATTAAATCTCCTTTGATTCTAAAAGAAGTTTGCCCCTCAAAAGATTTCCTCCCTCTCAACACTCAGTAGAACCTGAGTTAAGATGGATCTAGGCCAGTAGAGAATATATATATTATTGGTGTTAGAAAATTATATATTATAGAGCAATGGAACACATAAAATATTGCAAAAATATAAACACATAAAACAAGAGAGACACGGATATACGTGGTTCACCCAATTTGGGCTACGTCCATAGAGAAACAACCAGTCCTTCCTTTTATATTATCCAACAAAATGAAGAGATGCAACCTACAACAAATCCGTTGTAATTCCCTCATCGCTCTTACACAATCTGATCTCTCTTCCTCACTCAGAATACACATCTATGTAGCCTCAATACAATTCCCTCATATATAGTGAGGGGTTGCCTTCTAGGGCAAAAAACCCTAAATTAAACATAACTTTTACCGTCATATTTTCGTCATCACCCCCCCCGGACCCCCCTAGCGGCGTGCATAAACAGGAAGTGTTACCGCCACAATACAAAATAGGGTCCAATGTGGAAATACTTCTTAATAAAGAGGATAATCAGTCTCCACACCCAATAATTGGAAAAACCATGGGTTATCAAAACGTGGAGAACAAAAACTGTAAATGGTAAATTGACCATTTTACCTCATTTTTATTTTAATTATTAGTTTTATTTTTTATTTTATTTTTATGTAATTTTATTTAGGTAAAATGTTCATATAACAGGATAAGATAGGACAAAACATTACAACATCTCTTCCATACTCTTTTGTAAGATCAATAATAAAAATGAATTTAAAATAAAAAGGAATAAAAATAAGAATAAGAATAATAAATCCACTGAATTGAATTTGTTATATTTTGTAGAAATTAATGTGTAGATTCAATATTTTTCATGAAATTTACTAAATCACAAGACTTGAAGCTACTCTACTCATCTACGGAAGTTAATTCACCATATAAAACAAGAATCATAGACATGCAAAAGGAAACATCACACATGCACAAAGATTTGTCTAGGGGGAAGAAACTACTCAAAATCACTTACTATTTTGTTGATGGTGCTAGACCCACCAACATCAATGGATCTCCCTGGTATGAAGTCCCAACTAGACCTTACACTATTTGGTCCAGGAGTCCCATCCGGTACGATGGTCTAGTTTCCATTATCTTAAATATATGTGTTATCTCTTGCTTGTCAACACGTGAGAATGGTCCTCTTTGTCTTCGAACAATGAAGTTCGTGTTCCTGGTGATTGATAGTGTTACTTGTGTCAATGTTCCTTTACTATAGAGGGAGAGGGTGGAGGTGAGTCTCTAGTTGAATGGGAAGAGTCCCCAACTCTGTCAGAGACACACAACACATAGGACATGTGAAGCTTTCGGCAAAGCCGTCCATACAGATGTGGCAGTCACAAACACACAATGAAAGGGTAGCATGTACAACACCCAGCGGGGTAGTTCGCGCAAGTGCGACGGTCGTTATAACAATTTTATGGGAAAGGTTTTGTCTGATGTACAGCAAGGCAGCCCACATGAGCAAGACAATGTTAACAACTTATACAACACATTTTCATAAACATATGTATTAGAGCAATTGAAATAGCTTAATTGTTTAACACAGGTTAAAGCAACATGCATTACAAGTGTTCCAAGATAAGTTTCACAAACAGTTACAATGCATGTGTGAAAATGTGTTGGCCTGTTAGCAGGCTTCTGAATTAAGTGAAATTTCCAAGACACATCGGTAGACCATTACATCACTAATCCCATGGGTGGGGCATTGGAGCCACTGCTCGCTCCTCAAAAAAAAAATTACAGACTCTCAAGGCTATGTGGGAGGAGCCAAGGTGAAAATCCTTTTGCATGTACAAATGAGGGCTATTTATAGCCAAGGGTAAAACTAGCCCTTCTGACTATTTGACTTCCTTCATGACTGTTTGACTTTCATGACTCTTCAGATTACAAGTGGGTCCCTTGGACTTCCATGTTACATTACATTGATTTACATAGTATGGCCCACAGTAGTGATGTGGCTTGACATGACTCATGATGTAACTTGACATGACAGTGTTGGTATGTTCATGCTGCTGCTGGTATGCATGTCGAGTTGCAGTGCTTCTGAGTGATGGATGTCCTCTTGGTGTATCACAGCTTCACCTCCGCATGGCATGGTTTGCGGAGTCTTCGATGGTCATTGGGTTCACTTGATGTTGCATTCACACATTGCTCCTTGCTTGTACTTTGGCATGCTTGACATGTTCATCTGTCCACGAAGTTTGCATGTCCATCTGTTCTTCTGTCCATGAACACATCTTTGCATGTCGATCCGTCTGTCTGTCTGCGAACACATATTCGCATGTTCATCCGTTCGTCTGTCCGCAAACACATCTTTGCATGTTCATCCATCCACGAACACATCTTCACATGTTTGTCCGTCCATCCACGAACACATTTTCGCATGTTCGTCCATCCATCCATCCACGAACACATATTTGCATGGTCATCCGTTCACTACCACATCTCCTTGCATGGATCATTTGTTTTTTCATTCACGCACATGTGCTCTT
Organism: Pinus taeda; assembly: GCA_000404065.3. Taxonomy (NCBI): domain Eukaryota; kingdom Viridiplantae; phylum Streptophyta; class Pinopsida; order Pinales; family Pinaceae; genus Pinus; species Pinus taeda. The sequence goes on along the minus strand of APFE030533947.1, from coordinate 88,885 downwards.
GCATGTACTCTCCTCTTCTCATCCCATCTTTCGTCGCGTCATATCTATTCATGTACCTATATATGCAGTCGCTCATGAGGAGACGACATCAAATCCATAAATCTCCTAGTCTACCCTGATGCATGATTGTTTTCGGATGCAGGTGATTGGGAGAGAGGACAATGTTACAAAACTACGCAAGGCAAGTTTTGAGCTGGGACGCGGGCTCTGGGCACAATTGGTGAAAACTGTGCAGAAGCCACTGGGAGATAGAGACAGAAAATTTGGATCAAGAGTGACTGTCCACAGGATCTGGCTCGGCTAGAGCATAGATGTGCGCAATTTCTAGGAGAAGCGGTGCAGGCTACAAGAATGCTTGGCAAGCAAAATCTATGCGATTCAGAGGGAGCAAGCAGCAGGCTGCTAGGAGCTGCTAACAGGAAATATTGTGCAATTTCTAGGAGGCTGATTTTCTAACCACCTCTACGCAGTTTCTGAGCTGAGAAAACTATCGGGCTGCAAAAGGCTTTCTCATGAAATATGCATAGTTTTATGGGTGAGCAGTCAGCCGGCTGACTGGGTGACTAACTCGAAAAATGTGCAATGTTTTAGGGGAGTCAGTCCCGAGGTGACTGCCCGATCAAACTCTCTGGTTGACTAGCAGGAGATTTGATTGATCGACTTGCAGGTAACACAACTTGGAATGGATTTTTGGATGATTTTGTGTTGCTCTGGGTGACATTCAGTCGAATTGATGGCGGGGTGAAGGTTCGATTGTTAGATGGGGATCCGATCATCAAAACTTCAGCAAAGTGGCTAAGTGTGTGAGCGAGCAAATTTTTGTATATGTGACCTTGCAAAAACACACACTCACGTGACTTGACGACAAGATGCTTCAACCCATCAAGACACACATGCTCAACACGACTAACTGATGGTGCAAGTGACAAGCGCGACGCTTGTGATAGATCGTTGGATGACCGTGACGACGCTTGCATAACAGTGCATACAACTTCATGAGTGAGTGCGATGGATGTTTACATAGTGAACACAACATGTACACACGAAGCAAAGACCTTGAACATCACTAGAATGAGGCCACAAGCATGACATAACAATCAACATGTGGAAGACGACAGTTGGTCGAATAAGTGAAAAAGAAGTGCGACATGTAGAAGCAACACATAAAGTGAATTTTTTAGTTTGCGCACATGCATGTTACTGAGGACAGGATGATATGACAATGATAAGAAGTCCTGCAAACTCAACTAAGAGGTGTACTTCAAAATATGTTCCATACTTACCATACTTACTCTCAAGATGATCGTGCATCTGACGGAGTTTGCATGCAGTCCTGATCTTTTCCATTACTCGGTTCCTTGGTCCTTCTACTTAACTCCTTGGAAGCGATTTCAACATGTCACCTTTTCTTGTAGTCACTAAGAGGTGCATCTGCATAATTTTAGCAGACAGTGACTGCTACTGGAATGAGGCCTTGGGAGGCCTATCTGCATAATTTCTGCATGCAAGACTGACTGGACAACTTGGACAACACTTTGCATTTTTTAGGCTCAAAGCACTGTTGTGGGACAGGGGTCCCGGGAGGAAACCTCTGCGCAATTTCTAAGTGTAGTGCAATTGGACTTCTCTGCACATTTCTGGAGAGTAGTGCTAGCTGGGGCCTCTACGGGTAGCGGGGTTTCAGCAAGAAAGGGAAGTTGGTGTCTCTGTGCACTACGGGTTTCAGCAAGAAAGGGAGGTTGGTGTCTCTATGCACTGCGAGGTTTCAGCAGGCGAGGAAGCTTGATGGTTGCAGAAATAAAGCGTATAGTTCCGGGAAGCTAGATGAGGTTGGGTCGCCTGGGAAAATGGCTAAGTGTTAGATCATTGAAACATATGAAAACATTGATAGGACTCGACTGTGATCGCACACAGACACTTAGTGACACAACATAGACCATCCAGAATACATAAGACATACTTTTCTTGATGCAACAACCTTCGTGACGTGAGTGCATGAGGTGAGTGTGAAACATGTCTATGTGATGAAAGCCACTCATACATGCACAATTCCCTTAAAGTAAGACACCATCCCCTTTGCATGAAAAACAACAACCCCTGTGTTCGAAAATGACATATGCTACATAAGATGAGAACACGGACAATTCTTTAGGATTAAGGAGGGGAGCTCAAAATCATCAACTTATCAACAAGCAACCAAGGATAATCAATTGCAGGATCTGAGGTAGGCTCTGAAATTTGTATGCGAGCCAAAATTTTGGAGGGTGGTTGTAGCCACTACAACATATTTGTATTACATTGATTAAAGAATAAAGAATAAATACAATGCTTTCTCAATCCTGAACACACCCTGCAAATGTATAGTTTATCCCTTTACTTGACTAATTGAATCTAGCCCAACACTTAGCCAATTTCAAGCCTTCTTAATCTCCTATTTCCTTGCATTGTTCCCTTGGGAAATTGCCCCTGTTTTTTAGTAATTTCACACCAAGGAATTGCACAATAGCCTTAAGTCAATCTAAAACTACATTCACCACCTATACACATGCGAATATGTTACAACTAATAATACATTGCCTTGGAATCTCCATCTCAACTGGGTAACTCGAATTCTCTACATACAAAATTATTTTAGGTTGAATGATCATTTAACTGGTTGATCACTCAGTGTGGTTGAAGTTACACATCCACAACTTGACCTACACTAGTTCTTCTGACAGTTAGAAGTAGTTAAAATCACAATAAATCAAATTAAATGAAATAGATTGCTACAAATTATCAATCAAAAATGTAGAAATAAACTCAAGTGTAACTCGAATTTACTGAGTTAACTGAGTGAAAAGAGCCATGTCACCTCAATTAACTACCTCCAAGTATTATGCTGAAATAGAAATTGGAATTTAAATCTAGTTTGACCAAGGAAAAGTCAAAACTAGATTTTCTTGTTGCATTTTCAACACTCCCTGTCAAAAAGAAATGGATTATTAGATACCCCAATCCTGCTTCTATGGAACTCAAATTTTCCTCTTGACAAGGCCTTTGTCAAAATATATGCATCTTGTTTCTCTATCAGAATGTAATGCAACAACATAATTCTCCTCTGCACATAATCTCATAGATGGTGATACTGGATGTCGATATGCTTGGAGATCATGAAATACTGGATTCTAAAAGACTTTGATACAACTCTGATTGTCACAGTAAATCACAGTAGGATCCATCATCTGAACAAGTAACCCAACAAGAATATTTCTCATCTAGATAGCCTTACATGTTACTTGACTTGCGACCGTGTACTTTCCTTCTGTTGAGTTGAGTGCCATGGATCTTTTCTTCCTGTTGTACCAAGAAATTGTTGTTGACCCAACACTGAAAATTCCTCCTACAGTGTTCTTCCTATCTGATTGACTCCCCACCCAATCTGAATTTGTGAAGCCTTGCAACTTCACTCCCTCTGTCTGTTTCTACCAAAGACCAAACTAAGTAGTGCCCCTGAGATATCTCAACACATGCTTTGATGCCTTTCAATACAGTTTGGTTGGCTTAACCATTTCTTGACTAAGTTGGTTAACTACATAACACATGTATGGTCGTGTTTTCACCAAATACATAAGTGAACCTACAAGCTACCTGTAAATAGTAGCCTCCACTACTTCACTTGAAGTAACATCCTCTTTCCTCCAGTTTCCTACTAGAGGAATCTCCATGGGTTTGCACCTATCCAGGTGGAACCTCTAACGTATATCGTTGGCATATTTTCCCGTAGAGACCAATAGTTCCCCATCTCTTTGCCATACTTCCAAACCAAGGAAGTAGTGCATGAGGCCCATTTCCTTCATCTTGGACTCTTTTGCAAGGTCCTCCTTACCAGATCTAATCAACTTATCATCACCAGTAAGGATCAAGTCATCAACATATACCACAATAATCAATAATTTACCTTCTACCACAATGCAATAAATTTTTGCATCTGCTTCACTTTTAGTGAATCCTAAACTAATGAGATAACTATTGATCTCAGTATACCAAGCACAGGGTGCTTGCTTGAGTCCATACAACGCTTGCTTGAATTTGAACACATGCGCCTCTCTATCAAAGGTCTCAAACCCATCTGGCTACTCAATATACACCTCATCCTCAATAACTCCATTAAGGAATCTTGTCTTCACATCCATCTGGTGGATCTTCTACCCCATCTTCACCTACAATGCTATAATTGACATTATGGATGAAGTAGATCCATCACTTCCATGAGAAATCATCTACAAATATAATAAAATACTTGTTCTTGTTTATGGAGGTTGTCGAGAAAGATCCACAGACATCATAGTGGATCCTTTCAAGGACTCCATGTGCCCCACTGTCTCGATAATTGAAGGTGGAATTTGTGTACTTCCCCAACATACACTCTTTGCATGTATCTTGCTTCTCTAGTGCTCCTTTAGGAAGACCTATAGAAATATGTTGCATGATCTTCAAAGTTCTATGATGCCAATGGCCAAGTCTTCTATGCCATAATTTGTTGACATCTCGGCTCTCACCTTCTCTGCTTTTGTGCTCAATGTTTCATTTGTATAGGTTCTTCACTTGAACCCTGACATGCTTCACTTGTCCCATGGCAATGTGTTTCAGGAAATCCTTCCCTTTGTTGAATATCACATCGTATCCATGGTCTTCCAAAATAGCTAAGAAAACTAGATTCTTCTTCAAACCTGGTACAAACATCACATCCTTGAGCCTGAGAGGGGAGAGAAACCCCCTCTAAAAAGTAATTGTACCAATACCAGTCACATTATACCTTCCATCATCTCCCATCTTGATGTGCATCTGGAGATATTTATCCTCCATGTCACTGAAAATTCTTTGTTCCTCGTCGTGTGGAATGAGGCATTGTTGTCCAAATACCACACACTACCTATCATTGTGCTTGTAATGCATGCAATGAGGGTAAAATCAAGTTTGAACTGTGTAAATCAAGTTTCCTCATGCAGTCTTCTTTCTTTCCTTCTTGTGTGGACACTTTATTGCATAGTTCCCGAATTCATGACATTGAAAGCACTTGATTCTGAACAAGTCTTTCTTCTTTCCCCCTTAACTCGAATTTTCTTTAGATTGGGATTTCTTCCCTTTCCCTTTATTTTCTTTTCTAGACAAGGCATAATTATCCTCATCCTTCCCCTTGGATAAGGTCTCATCTTTGGTGTTCCACCTTATTTCTTCCTACACTAGATCTAACCATAATTGCTCCCAACTCGACAGTTTCTCTCCACCATTTACAGAATCTTGATAGCTATGTCATCTCTTGGGAAGGCTCAAAATGACTAGAGCTACCAAGTCTTCTTCATGGACATTAACATTGACCCTATCAAGTTCATCACGACACTGTGTAAACTTGCTCAGGTACTGCAAAATTTTGTCATTCTTTTGGATCTTGATACTTCGAAGATTGTCCTTGAGTGTCAGCTTCATGTGGTCATTATTGTTCTCGAAAAATTATGTCAGTGCTTTCCACATCGCGAACAAAGTCTCTTTTCCATGGAGATTTGAGACAATATGATCCCGAACTCCCTCCAATATGATTCTCATCACTTTGGCCACATCCTTCTTCCACTGAGTAAGATTTTGGGCATCAGATGCTTGGTGTTTTGCTACATCTGTCTTTATATATTCTAGCAACCCATTATCATCCAACATTGCCTCCATCGTTTCCTTCCATGCAATAAAGTTTGAGGTGCCTTCCAAGGCATGCTCAAGCATGAGTCCATTGAAAGTCATCTTCTTAGTCCTGAAGAAAACCTGCAACACTGGTCTTCAAATTCGAATCTCCTGCAATGACAACTTTGAAATCTTTGCTCTACAATGATTCCAGCTCTTATTCCATGTAGAAATTAATGTGTAGATTCAATATTGCTCATGAAATTTACTAAATCACGAGACTTGAAGCTACTCTACTCATCTACGGAAGTTAATTGACCATCTAAAACAAGAATCATAGACATGCAAAAAGGAAACATCACACATGCACATATATTTATCTAGGGGAAAGCAACTGCTCAAAACCCCTTACTATTTGTATTGCATTAATCAGAGAATAGAGGAGAAATATAATGCTTGTTCAAGCCTAAGCACACCTTGCAAGTGTATAGTCTATCCCTCTACCTGACTGACTGAACCTGACCCAACACTTAGACAATTTCAAGCCTTCCCAACCTCCTATTCCTTGTGTTGTTCCCTTGGTAAATTTCTCCTATTTTTTAGGAATTTCACACCAAGGAATTACACAATAGCCTTACATCAATCTATGACTGCATGCACCACTTGTACACATGGGAATATGCTACAACTGATAATACATTTCCTTGGAATCTCCATCTCAACTGGGTAACTCTAATTCTTTGTATGCAACAATTATTTTGCGTTGATTGATCAGTTAACTGGTTGATCATCTTTGAAGTTACATATCCACAACTTGACCTACACTAGTTCTTCTGACAGTTAGAACTAGTTAAACTGACAACAATAACTCAAATTAATTGAAAGAGATTGCTATAAATTAGCAATCAATCATGTAAAACTGAACTCAAGTGTCTCCAACTTGAATTTACGGAGTTATTTTAGTGACAAGAGCCATGTCACCTCAGTTAACTACCTCCAAGTATTTTGTTGAAATAGAAATTTTAATTTTAATCTAGTTTGACCAAGGCAAAGTCAAAACTATCTTGCTACATTTTCAACATATTTTAATTTTGTCTTTATTAATAAAATTACAAAATGTTTTCAAGGAAAAATGTTTAATATACATATCACGTTAGGAATAAATTTATTTTTAGATAATGATCTCATATTTGTAACCATGATATTTCAAGACACTCTTTCTCTCTCTAATCAATGTTATGCATATCACATTAAAAAACTTATAAACATGTGGATATGTATAATTAGTACATATGTATCTAATTATATGTATTATTAAGGTTTTATTATAATCAACATCGATTCATCTTAACTCTAGGTCTACCAAACCATACATGATCAAATCTTTGAATATGCAAACCTTTCTTGAGCATAAAATTCCAAAGATTTGATTTCAATCGTTGTTATGCATGACACACAGACACACATAAAAAATCAATGCTATGCATATCACATGAAAAAAGTATAAAGCATGTCAAATAAAAATGTCAAGCGAGTATATGTATGTAATTATATGTATTATTGGTGTTTTAATAAAATCAAGATAGAGTATGCTTAACTTTGGATCTACTAAACCCGAAGAGATCAAATCTATCAATATGCAAACCAGGCTCCTCAGTGCAACACTCCAAAGTTTTGATTCCACTTGGCTCTTGATATATATATATATATATATATATAATATATAGATATTTGACATTGGCTTACATTTGTATTATTGATAATGATTTCATTAATTGATTTTATTTTAAATGTTATATATTATGAATTAAAGTTTATGGTAAGTAGTAGTGTTTTATATGTTTATTAATTTAAATTTAAATATAAATTTTGAAATATAATGATTATATATGTGGTGTGTGTGTGTGTGTGTGTGTGTGTGTGGGTGTGTGTGTGTGAATATTATTAATTTTATGGTAAAATGGATCATAGTTTATTAACCACTATGTATTTTATATATATATATATATATATTATAGTTCTACTCACATAGACATCAATCCATGATAAGTATCAAAACACCTACTTCATAAAAAATTAACTAAATTATAACTTTATCATCATCATTATCATTATCATTATCATTATCTTCTTATTTGTTGCAAGTAAAAGTTGTGTATTATAGTTGTACAAAAATTACAGCCATATGAGCTCTGAGGCTCTACAAAATCCAGCCATGGACATGAGCTAGAGGCTGTGAACCAGAGAAAATTATGTAAGTAGGAGGAGGCCTATGCCCATAGAGGAGAAAGTAGAGGTCCTCTTATCGACTACAAAACAACATTATAGATGGAACCATGAGTGAGAGACAAAAGGAACTAGGAGAAAAATGCAGATACAGGCAGGAGCATAGGAGCAACATGGCCATGAGAAGAGCTAGCTTGGAAGTCAAACATTGCCCAATTATCCTCTCTGGGGGACTTGCTTGACCACAAGATAGGGTATGTAATATTTGGCATCATCGGGAAGGGGATGCACCATTGGAGTTGGCTGGTTGGAAGACGCTAGCTACGTTGAGTGTTGATAGAGAGACGAGACCCCTTGACTACTGAAGTGGTTGCTTTGACTGCTGGAGGGACTCGTTCTATCGTGAGTGGCCTTAGTATCATTGTGGGTCTTGTGACGCTTCTACAAGGGGTTTTGATTCCTATCAAGCGGCATGTATGTCGGTGTTGGAGAGAGCGAGAGAGAATTTGCATTCCCATAAGACCTCCAATGTGTTGATAGGCCACCTTGGCATGGTGCAAGTGGAATTCCATGTCTAAGACGTTGCCTTCCAGCAGGATGTTTCTTAGGGACCAAAGGTGGTCACCCATCACCCGAGTTCCTGAGCCTCCACATTTGCTACCATACGACGAAAACAGTGGGGGATGCTAAAATCAAAATGGTCATCTCCCTACTCGTGCCAACGTGGGAGGGGAGGTATTCCTCTGCCACAACCTCCTCTACATGGGCGACTCGTCTCACACATCATGGCCTCTCTTGAACTTGTCCTTAGACTCCTCACCTAAATTCCTACTACAGAGCTTGGCGCCCAGCTCCTTACCAAAATTTTGAACTCGCTCCTACTCTAAAATGTAACAAATAAGTGCTACAATGATGAATTTCCTTGTGAAATAAGTTGGAGTTCCTCTTGCTAGGCAGCAAGATGAGCATACCCGTTTGTAATTCTCCATAAAGTTCGGGAGAGGGTGAGCTCGCCACCACCTTTGTCTCCTAATGTTGAAGTGCTCTGGGAGGCAATCCCTTGGCGCCGCCAAAGTCCCTCTTCATGTGAACTTGGGCAAGGGGGGATTCATGTGATTAGTTAATGTAGTCAATTTGTCATCCAACACCCAGATATGGGGATCATTATGTAGAAAATCTTGTAGATTCACAAGATCATGAAATGTACTAAAGCACAAGACAAGAATATACTTGTACTTTCAACCAGCGAAAGCTAATAGGTCGATGAAAACAATATGGACAAGAAGAAGATAAATCAATGGCGTATAACACAAGACATATCTGGGGAAAGCCACTGCTCAAAACCCCGCTATAAGTATTGCATATATCAGAAATATTAGTGAATATACAAATCTTGTTCTCACTAGAACAATTCCTCACAAGTATGCTCAACTCTCTCAGCTCACAAGCTAACTCTTGGCCAACACTTAGCCAATTTTGCAGCTCTCCAAGCTCCTAATCTCTTGCGTATTTCCTAGGATGAATAACCTGTATTTAAAGGGAATTCATGCTTCTAAAACTATGCAATCCAAACATAGGATCAATCTCTGATGCATGCATGATATTTACATTCCAGTAAATAATACCATTGATAGTACATTGTCCCTACACTCTAGTCTCAACTGGATCTTTCTCTAAACTAACATGCATGAGTTTCTCATGAGGGGATCTTCAGATGACTGGAGTAGCACTAGTAGATACATTAGTGCACCAACTAACTGTTAGTCCTTTATTAATTCCAAAAACAATTTAGAACTAATTTAATTAAACTTAACTCAATAAATTGAGTGATCTAATTTCCAATTCAATTTAAACTCATATTGGACCCCTAAAACTTAGGGAGAACATATACATGACTACAGAAAGACTTCCAACTCAAAATTCCTAAGATAATTAAGTTAATTAAACTTAATTAAATATTTAGAAGTTTCTATGAGAATAGAATTCGACTTAATTCTCAGTTTTAAAATTCAAGAACAAATTAAAATGGAATTTCTTATTGCCATTTCTCAACACTCCCTCCCAACAAGAAAGGGATTATCAGCTACCCCAATCCTGTCTCAGTGAAACTCGAATTTACATCTTAACAATGCCTTCGTCAAAATGTCAGCATCTTACTCCTCCATGGGAATGTACTCTAACAACATGATCCGCCTGAGCACACAATCTCTGAGATGATGATATCGGATATCAATATCCTTGGACCGATCATGAAAAAATGGATTTTCAAAGAGTTTGATACAACTTTGATTATCACAGTAAATCACAGTTGGATCCATCTGCTGACCAAACAAACCAACCAAGATCTTCCTCATCCAAATGGCCTCACATGTTGCCTGACTTGCAACCATGTACTCTGCCTTCGCCAAACTGAGTGCACCCGATCTTTGTTTCCTGTTGTACCAGGAAACTATCGTTGACCCAATACTAAATATCCTCATAATGTGCTTTTTCGGTCGGATGGACTCCCTGCCCAATATGCATCAGTGAAGCCTTGAAGCTTCACTCCCTCTATCTGTCTGTACCATAATCCATACTGAGAAGTGCCCCTGAGGTATCTCAACACATGCTTCTCTGCCTTCCAATACATCTTGGTAGGCCTAACCATCGCTTGACTAAGCTAGTTAACTGCATAACACATATTCGGTTGTGTGTTCACCAAGTACACTAGTGAACCCACAAGTTGCCTATAAACAGTAGCCTCCACTACTTCCCTTGAAGTAGCATCTTCCTTCCTCCAGTTACCTGTTAGAGGAGTCTCCATGGGTTTGCTACTCTCCATGCGGAATCTCCCAAGTATCTCGTTGGCATACTTTCCTCGAGACACAAACAACTCCCCATCTCCCTGCCATACCTTCATGATAATAAAGTAATGCATGAGTCTCATGTCCTTCGTCTCAAACTCTCTCACAAGGTCCTCCTTGCAATACTTGATCAGCTGAACATCACCTGTCAATATGAGATCATCAACATAAAGTACAATGATCAACAAATTTCCTTCCACCACTATGTGGTATAAATTCGCATCTGCTTCACTCTTCGTGAATCCCAACCCATGAAGTAGTTGTCTATCCTGGTGTACCAAACACGGGGTACTTGCTTCATCCCATGCAATGCTCTCTTGAGCCGGCACATATGCAACTCATGTTCAAAGGTTTCAAAACCTTCAGGCTGCTCTATGTACACCTATTCTTCAATCATGCCATTAAGGAAGGTTGTCTTCACATCCATCTGATGTATCTTCCAACCCATTTTTGCTGATAGTGCTAATATAGATCTGATTGACGAGTGCCTTGCAACAGGAGAAAATGTCTCATCATAGTCAATCCCCTCTACTTGTGAAAAGTCATGGGCCACAAATCTAGCCTTATGCTTCTCCACACTACCATTTGCAACTTTCTTTACCTTGTAAAGTCAACGAGAGCTCACCACTGACTTGTCCTCCGGTCTTGGAGCCACATCCCAAACATTGTTACGAAGTATGGAGTTATACTTCACCGTGGCATCAACCCAAACCAGTTGTTGCACTTCTTCCTTAAAGGAAGCTGGTTTTGTTACAAGACATTCGCCCATAAGAGCCATGTATCTAGTGTACCTCTCAGGTGACCTCCTCTTCTTGCGCTAAGAAGTGGGTGCTCCCACATTCTCTCATGCATCATCCAACAATCTGTTAGCCTCTCTGGTACGCTTTCTTCTCTCTGTGGAAGACTTTGCCGAGTGGATGTGAGGGAAAATTTTAAGGATGGAAAATTATCTTAAAGTTTAAAACATTGGTGAATCTCACTAGACCCTAATATGAAAACTATAAAATGTTTATTGATGTATTTGTAAAATTATTCAAATTTATAATGATTTTATATATACTCTCTCTATAATGATGGCAATTTTTAAGGTAAAGTAATTTAACATTGTAAAATTCGAGTGAATCTTTTTTATAAAAAGTCAAAATTGGCGAATCTTTTTTTTGAAAAATCATGGAAAATTAGCCCACTTACGAATATTAGCCCCTAAAATTTTCCATGGTGGATGTCTCCACTCTTGGATTCTCTGAATGTGGTTTCTCCACATCAATTTGAGGCTCCTCAACCTTAGGAGCTAAAACCTCCTCATCCGCATGTAGCTCAAGCTCCCTCTCAAGGGAAACTTGCTTGGCGTTCTCCTCATTGAATCTGACATCCTTGTGAACCACTGTCATCCTGGTGATCGGAAAGTAAACTCGATAGTTGTGAGGTGTATCAGTGTACTCCACAAATATCCTCAACTCTGTTGTCGGCTCAAGCTTCTTCCGTGCATCTTTAGTCACATGGAAACATACCAATGACCCAAAATTCCTGAATTGACCAACATTTGGCCTCTTACCGAAATAAGCCTCCTCTGGTGTATTCATCTCAAATATCCGATGTAGGCTACAGTTCTTAACTTAAACCGTTGTGTTGCATCCCTCATCCCACAAGTGTAGTGGTAATCCCTGATCATGCAACATCGCCCTCGTTTCCCCTACTATGCTTATGTTCTTCCTCTCGGCCACAGTCCCATTCTGCTGATGGTTATGGAATGTCGTCAACTCACATTTAATCTCTTCCGCTGCACAAAATTTCTTAAACTCGCTTGAGACATACTCACCACCGTTATCACTCTATAGAGCTTTAACCTTCTTTCCCAATCTTTCTCCACCAATGCTTTAAACTCACAAAACTTTGTGAAAGTTTGATCATTTTTCTGGATGAAAAATATCCAGCGTTTTCGAGAAAATTCATCAACAAATATAACATAATACCTATGTTTGGCCATGGATGTGGTCAAAAATGGTCCACACACATTTGAATGGACTCACTCTAGAATAGTCTCTGCTTGATTGTCTCTGTCGTGAAAGGAAGACTTGGTGTATTTTCCCAAAGTACACCCCTTGCATGTATCAACTTGCTCAATCGTACCTTTGGGAAGACTGGTAGATATCTGTTGCAATATATTCAAAACCTCATGATGCAAGTGGCCCAATCGCCTGTGCCACAAATCGCCAACATCTCGTCTCTACACCCTTTCTGCTTTTGTGCTCAAAGCAACACAGTCCTCTACCTCCAGCTTATAGATATTATTCACCTAAATCCCTATCTTCTTTACTTGACCTGTGGCTATGTGTCGAAGGAACGGCTTTCCTTTTGAGAAGATCACATCATCGCCTCTATCCTCAAGCATGGAAATGGATACCAAGTTCTTCTTTAGCCCGGCCACATACATAACATTCTTCAAGGTGAGTGGAGCCCCATGCTCCCTCTAAAAAGTAATTGTGCCCAATCCAGTAACACTATACTTCCCGTCGTCACCCATCTCGTTATGTATCTGGAGATCTTTCTCCTCCAGGTCACTAAATAACTCTTTGTCGCGAGTCATGTGGAATGAAGCTCCACTGTCTAAGTACCATACACTTCCCATCATTGATGACACGCTGCATGAAATGAGAGAAAAGTCCAATTCGAATTGAGAGGCCAAAGCCTCACCCGCCGCTCCTCCTGAGGACTTCTTGAGTGGAGAATTTGTAGCAAAATGGCCCAACTCATGACAATGAAAGTACTTAACTTTCGTCATGTCTTTCTTCTTACCTCCATGATAAGAATCCGATTTGGAATGGGAAGTTTTCCCTTTCCCTTTCTTCACCTTAATCGTCAAGGCACAATGCTCTTCATCATCAATATTGGATGAAGAGCCATCCCTGGTGTTCCTCCTGATCTCCTCCTGCATCAAATCCAACCATAGTCGTTCCCAATCCGACAGCTACTCCCAACCATTGACAGAGTCCTGATAACTATGCCAACTCTTTGGGAGTCGTAGAAGAGCAAGACCCACCATATCATCCTCGGAAACCATGATTCCAACACTTGCAAGTTCATCATGCCATTGAGTGAACCTAGTCAAGTATTTTGTAATAGTCTCGCCTTTCTCCATTTTTATTTTTCGAAGTTTTTCATTCAGTGCCAATTTCCTTTGGCCACTATTGTTCTGATACAAGTCTATCAATGTTTTTCACATATCATACAAAGCTAACTTGCCACGGAAACTCGAGACAATGTGGTCTCGAACTCCCTCAAGGATTATTCTCCTTGCCTTCGCCACACACTTCTTCCATTCAACCAAATTTTGTGCATCCGATGGTGTTGGCTTAAGAATTTCTTGATCAATGAATTCCTTCAAGCCATTATCCTCTAGCACAGCCTCCATTTTGTCCCTCTAGGCTATAAAATTTGAGTTGCCTTCCAAGGCATACTCAAGCCGCAAACCTGTAGAACGTCATCTGTTGATCATGAAGTATGTATTGCAAATTCGAATTTCACCTATAACCCAACACTCAAAACTTCGAAATAACCTCTAGTATATTGTTCTCAGCTCATATACCATGTAGAAAATCCTGTAGATTCACAAGCTCATGCAATGTACTAAAGCACAGGACAAGAATTTACTTCTACTTTCAACCAACATAAGTCAATAGATCGATGAAAACAATATAAACAAGAAGAAGATAAATCAATGGCACATAACACAAGATGTATCTAAGGAAAACCACTTCTTAAAACTCCGCTATCTATATTGCATATATCAGAAATATGAGTGAAGATACAAAGCTTGTTCTCACTAGAACAATTCCATGCAAGTATGCTCAACTCTCTCAGCTCACAAGCTAGCTCTTGGCCAACACTTAGCCAATTTTGCAACTCTCCAAGCCCATAATCTCTTGCGTATTCCTATGATGAATAGCCCATATTTAAAGGGAATTCATGCTTCCAAAACTATGCAATCCAAACATATGATCAATCTCTTATGCATGCATGATATTTACTCTTCAGTAAATAAAACCACTGATAGTACATTGTTCCTGCACTCTAGTCTCAACTGGGTCTTTCTCTCAACTCACATGCATGAGTTTCTCATGAGGGAATTTTCAGTTAACTGGAATAGCACTAGTGGATGCATTAGTGCACCAACTCAGAACTAATTTAACTGAACTTAACTCAGTAAACTGAGTGATCTAATTTCCAACTCAATTTAGACTCATACTGGACCCCTAAAACTTAGGGAGAACATAGACATGACTAGAGAAAGACTTCCAACTGGAAATTCCTAGGCTAATTAAATTAATTAAACTTAATTAACTATTTCCAAGTTGCTATGAGAATAGAATTCTATTTTAATTCTCAATTTAATTCAAGGACAAATTAAATTGGAATTTCTTGTTGTCATTTCTCAATACATTATTATTATTATTATCATTAACTATAAAAAGAATTAATATACAAGTTGAATATATATACATTATAAAAAACACATGTAACAAAATTGTTAAATATGGAGATTTACTTTCACTTTGCCATGGAGATTCTTAACATGTAAGCCAATACTAACGCTTATTAATACCACATGCCTAAAAAACCATAACTCATATCATATGTATTTATTTATATGTCATGTTTCTCATTTAATCAATTTAATTAAAAGGGCAAAAAAACATAACTACTTTTTAAACTTTATAATAAAATATAAAATATAATATAACAAATTGAATTGAGTCTAAAATTGTTTTTGCTCAGCAAAGAGCTCTTCTTCCTTGAACCCAAAACCTAGAGAGATCTATAAGAGTAACAACAACATGTTAACAACCCAAAACTTAAGGACATCTGTAGAAGTGAAAGTCATGATAACCAGAAATAGTTGGTCCTCATTTGATAACTAAATTAAGATATATTTTTTTCACCATATAAAAAAACAAAAAACAAAACCAAAACAAACTGAATTGGATCAATTTATTATTTTTTAATTTTTTTAATTGAATTTCATTATATTTTATTATTATTTTTTAATAATATAATATAAATAATATTATTAAAAAACAACAAAAATTCATTTTAATTCTAAATTTAAATTTAAAATATATATGAAAAAAATCCACTCAGCCATCACAAATATAAATCAAAACTAAAACCAAAAAAACAGATGATATATATACACACTATGGAAACCAGCGAAAGAATCTTGGCGCGTCAAAATGGATCCTACTCTAATTGTGACATCATAACGCCCAGCCACTGGCAGCATTATGCAGACGCTCAAAAGCTAATTCCATCGCATCTCAAAATAGTGAAATTGGGTCCTATTCCAATAGTGACATCATAACCCCCACCACCTGAATTTTAGGGAATGTAACCTACATTTACTTTTTGGCTGGCTGCCTGCCTCACTTAATGGGCCCACATCTCCCTCCCTCACTTTACCAATATATTCACAATGGGAGGGTGGAGCAGAGGAGATAGAAAATATAAAGGACTCCTCTAAAATCATAATTCATCTAAGGTTGAACTTAATGCCTCCCTGGCCCACCAGCACCATCTTCCTTTACCCTTCGTTTCGTCCACTTCCTTTATATATAATATATTATATATATATGTGTGGGGAGAGGGTGGGCAGTACGCTCATCCCCACCTTTACAACAACTACCATATATATATATATATACATGGTGGAAGCATGGTGGTACATATATATATATATACATGGTGGAAGCATGGTGGTACATATATATATATATATACATGGTGGAAGCATGGTGGGCTTCCACCGTATTTAATGTTTAATGTAGCTAAATGATGATACACCAATTCTATTTTTGGTTTTCATTCAATTTAGTATGTGAAGTATTTGGAAATACCCTCACACGAAAAGTCGCTTGCCCACGCACACAAAACAACCATTGTGAACTGTTGAGGGTGGTGCCCTTTCTTGCAGGTAAGCAGTCGCTACCAAAGAGTCCTTTCTTTAAAGGGAAGGGAATACTTATTATCATAGGGCATAGGGCATAGGGTTGTTGTTGTTGTTTATTATATTTATTTACCTTCAATGTACTATTTAATTCATGTTGCACTCTTCCTTGGTTCAAAAGAAAAGATTTATTTGTTGTGAACCAACCACAACTAAATCAAAATAAACAAAACCATGTGGCTACCCTTAATTCCCTCCCTCCCTCCCTCCTTTGAATGAACAGTGAACAGTCCAGTGCGTGCATATTCCTACTCATCATTCAAATCAAAATCAAATTTAGTCAAACGGCTAATGTCCGGGAGTGGGAAACAGTTAATAAATCATTCAAATCATTAGTGGATTGGGAAAGCCAAGTCAACGATGAACAGTGATGTATTTAAATCAAAGGGACAAGGGAAGTGGTGGTACAATCAATCAATCTTTTTAAGTGTGAAGGTTTGGTTTTTACAAATTTTGCAGTTCAAGGTGGTTTGGTTTTTAGTTTTACCGGTCTTGCAGTTTCAAGTTTGACTTTTATAAACGGTTCAATTTCGAACAAGAATATGTAAACAAGGCTATATACATGTGAGCTCAGCTCATATATTACACCTGAGCTCTGTTCCAAAAAACCCAAAGAGGAACAAGAAGACTATATACAACTGAGCTGATGTGCGATTTCTTCTGTTAAAAAAAACCAAGGAGGGGAGGAGAGGAGATCCATTTAAAGGGACAAGGGGTAAAGGAACAGTGAGGCGATCCATTTATTTGTAAATCAAAAGGACAAGGGCGGGCTGAGATGCGAGTTGCGTCACCCCACTCCTTCCCATACTCATATTATTTAACAAACCCACCTGCCATCATGTGACCAACATCACTGCTTTCTATAATAGAATAAATAAAATAGGTAACTGTCAAAACCGCAAGTTTAGTCCTGGGAGTGTGAAAGGAATTGGGGGGTTAGGCTGCCCCAATTACGACACAGCAGTGTACTGTGTTTTTTCTGTGGACATAGGCGCCATGTGCATTGACTGCACAAGGACCAACTGCCTTCCAACGTTGCTGTTTTCTATGCATGATGAAGCATTGACTAGTGCACAACCCAAACACCAACCATTCCCTCCCATTTCCCTCTTTCTCCGGGAAAGGGTTGGAACTTCCTGTTGTATTTGTTGACTCTATTGCCATGTTCTGTAATGTGATTATCAGTGGGACATCAACAGCCCCACCTCTTTTCTGGACTTTAAATAGGATTAAAAAACCTGTGAATTCAGAACATTCAATGGGCTATGATTTTTCCAATGCTGTTGAGAGTGTAGATCATCGCATGAAGATATTGAATGTGCGAGTGTTTTAGGCCTGGCCCCACCCCTTGTTCGCTGTACGGGTTCCAGCTTTTCGATATGGGTGGAGAAGGTGCGTAAAGACCATGGCATCCACTAATCCAGCTTTTCTTGCCCTTCCAGTCAAAACTCCAATTCCCACGTTCATACCCGACACTCAAAATATCTGTTTTGAATTTCCATGGTCACATAACAGAGCACAGTTGCTAAGAAAACAATAAAAAGCTTTTATAATAAGAAACTATAAAATGGTCAAAGCATGTTCCTCCACAATATTTTGGTTTACACTGGAGTTACCTTACCTTCGATTTCGGGATTGCAGGATTTCAGATAAGAGTTGCTGTTATCAATATAACTCCAGTTAAGTTTGACTAAATTGTCTGACTATTTTTATGAGATTCAACAGAATGGTGTTTTTTTTTCAAAGTATTTTTTTAATTAATTTTGCTTAAAATTTAATAAAAAAATTTAATATTTTAAATTTTAGCGGTGTAATCTGCAAAATTTAACTCTCAAATAAATCTATTTATATATTTAAAAGGAGTTGTCTATAATGCGATTTTTTGGAGATTCGAATCCGGCGAAGAAATTGAGGTTAAATCTTGATTTGTTACAGTTAAAATGGTTTTAACTGCATATTTGGATTCAGCACCCTGAAAAACCCCTGGGACACTTTGATTGTGCAGAGAAACTAGCTATCAAACTTGTGATTCGAAAAACCCACCGGAAAGACTTCCAAAAAATCTCATTATAACCCACTACTATTTAAAATAACTAAAATTCACATCTCACCAAAAATTATATCATTAAATAAAAAAATACATCTAATAATCATACATTCAAAACAATTAAAATTTACATTTTACCAAATTACAATCGGAAAAAATACCTCTAATAATCATACTACACCATGTATAGTAATTAATTGTTTTGCCTCCCAATACTTATATTATTCAATGTCTATGACCAACAGTGATATTGTTTGATATCATAGTGTATATATAACATTAATTGTTTTGCTGTGAGATACTTATTATTTACTTATTTGATAAGCGGTGATTGTTCATATCATGATCAAATTTTAATAAATTTTAATAAGAACGTTAGTCAAGTTTGACTAAATTGTCTTAACTATTTTTATGAGAATCAACCGATTTTCTCACTCAAAATAAACAATAAGCCCTCCATAACAAAATAATCAGTTCCGTATACATTGGGATATGCAAAACTATATCCCAAACTTGTATACAATTAATTGCTTTGCAGTTGGATATTTACTTTTTAAACAGTGTGCTAGGAGCAGTGATAAAATAATCAGTTCTGTATACATTGGGATATATACAACTATTTCCCAAACTTGTATACAATTAACTGCTTTGCAGTTCGAGATTTATTTTTTAAACGGTGTTAAGAGTAGTGATACTCTGGTTTTTTTTTGTTGAGGGATTAATTTTATTTAGATGAATAAAAATTACTAGAATTTTTTTTTTTTTTAAATTTGATCTTAGGAGTGTTTGAATTGTATTTTTGATAGTGGAAATAGATTCAGCACTATCAAAAACCCAAACCCTTGAAGCGCTCAAAATCTTGAAGCTTGATAGCTGGTTCACACTATCAAAAACCCCTGCAGCACCCAAAATCTTGAAATTTGGCAATTATAACCAGGATTTCCAAAAAATTCCACCATATTTGATCAAAATCATATTGAAATTTCCAATATTTTCAAAAAAATACAGCATCTCTTTAGACTTCCCCATAATATTTTTCATACCATGCCATAACATTAATTGCTTTGCCACAAAGTACTTATTATTTACAATATGTAAATATTGTAAACAGTGATATTGTACATATCATGGTAAAAGTATAATGAAAACTTTATGACAGTGTGCTGCAAGAAAGGTATTGAAATATGTTTCACTGGCAGAGGTGGTACTGTGGGGACTTCATATTCAGATGGCAGTGTCTATGATGTATTCAATACTTTTGACCATTATCCTTATAACACTGCTCTAAGCACCTTGAAAAGGTCACGCAATGGAGGACTGAACTCCCTAGGAATTTCAGTTGTCACTCTAGTATAATACCATGTTTCCGACATATGGAAGGGGGAGATAATGAGACGGAATTGAATGCTCAGTAACTGACACATAAGTAATCTGACTGTAGAGCCAAAAACATCCTCTTAACGACAGAACAAGTAGAACGTGCGGTTCAGACAATCAGGGAATTAAACTTGGGTAGCATTTACCATAGTATGGCACCAAGCCAAAAGACTTATCGAATTCAGAAAGAAAGGAGGTGCATCTAACGTAAGGGAGGAATTTCGAAAATTATTAAGAATAAACCAGGAGAATTTGATACCAGTCGTGAAAATATACGTTTTAGGAAAACTCAAAATTTGGAGTAGATCTAACCTAAATTCATTTGAACTTACAATTTTTTATGAGATGAAAGGTGTCCATTTCTTGAGATGCAAACATTTTTCACCGATGCAAAAAAAATGAAGAAATGTCCACATGTCAGCAATTTGATCTTTTTAGTGCTATTTAAGTCCAGATTCAGATACAGATTATCACGAACAAAAGAGTGTAATGATAATTTGAGTGAACTCCTACCATATTTTAAAAAAAAATTAACACATTTTAGTAGCATACTTCATATTGCAAAAAACTGTTCACATGTCAGCAATTTGATCTTTTTAGTGCTATTTAAGTCCAGATTCAGATACAGATTATCATGAACAAAAGAGTGTAATGATAATTTGAGTGAACTCCTAACATATTTTTAAATTTTTTTAATACATTTTAGTAGCATACTTCATATTACCTCATGAGGATCTGATCGTCACGAGGATCTGCTTGAGCCTTTACCAGCAATCAACCGATCCAACAGGGATATCCAAACCAGAAAATAAATAAAAACCAATACCAATGCACGTAGGGTCGACACCTTTTTAGGTTATGCAAGGAGAGAAACTTGCACTCTCTTTAGGGTATGCAAAGCAAAACGAAGTAAAGCAGACAGCTTGGAGCACGCCCTTGGTAAAAGTACAGTACATTGTTATAGACACAACCAAAGAAGACCTCCCCAGTCATAAAGACAATGTGAGAAGTTACATTTGAGCCTATATTCACACAAGCATATAGTCAAAAGTTCAAACCATAACCATTCGTGAAAATTTCAGGCCTACCTCCCATGGTGGAGTTGAGTAGCATAGTTTGCACTCTAAAGAGACTCACAACAACTTTGTATGATTTAGTCCAGAGTTTCAGAATGTACTTCACAAGGATATAGACAGTTTCACACACCCACAACAGCTTTGCATGATGAAATCCAGAGTTTCAGAATGTATTTCACAAGGATATACACAGTTTCTGTTTTTCATTTGGACCCAGTGCTTATTTATTTCAATGAGATTGAGAGAATACAAGGTTCAGGGATAAATTAGTATCTTATTGTTTGTTATAAGATTAATATTTTTAACCTCGAAGTTAGCTTAGTTAATAAATACTCTTATGCAAAACTTCATAAAACTCTTGAGATTTAATCTCATGGAGCCTCTTAAAAATGAATCATAAATTACAGACGAAACTCAAAATTTGCAGGATAAATAAAATTTAAAATTATTAACTCAACCCCACACATACACAACGATGTCAACAATCAAAATTATGAACTCAATCCAACACCAATTAGTCAAATATAACAAAACACATATTTAACCACCTTGAAGACAACAATTCTAGTGTAGCAATGACACTGAATAAAGTAAAAAAATAACTGCCTGCATTCCTGAAAGTCTTACTGTCTAGTCTTTCGTTGCCTTTTAAGTGGGGCATAAAGACAGAAGGCAAGAAGTGAAACCGAACCCACCATCCATTTAGTTTCATTTCATTATTCGATTTAATCTTTCGTTGATCGCACACTTGACTTCTTCTTACAGAAAAGAAAATAACAGAGCTCGTAACTTCTTACAGAAAACAAAGACAACAGAATTCTAGTGGTAGTCAAATTAGTGGATACGTAACACTCGAATCCAGAACTCAATTAGGTAACGTTTTGTCAAAGATACAAAAAAGGGAGGTCGAAAGAGTGCCATATGAAAACATTAATGTGCCAACCAAAGGCAGTTTTCCTTCAGGTTTGCTGGTCGAAAGTCGAAAGCTAAAGCTAAATAGTGACATCCAATGGGGGGCCCAAATTTGAGAAGAAAATCCAACATTACACATCACGTTAAACACTGGTGCAATCAACATGTTATATTTTTACAGAATCTCGATTACTTTTGTGCATCTGCTGGTGAAGCTAACAAATCTCATATAAAAATGTCTTGCGAAAGTAGAAAGTATAATAATTATTAATTACAAATGATGTTTAAGATTTTTTCGACAAAAATATTCAATTTTATAGAACTTTCAGTGTCTTTTATGGACAAGAATACATAGGATTGTTTTGCAAATCTTAATTTTATAAATTGCAGTTTGAGATCATCATCTTTGGAGCTATTTGCCTCTTTGGCTTGCACTGCCTAACCATAAGAGAAACCACTCCATTCCAATTTGAAGAGTGAATTAGACACTTTCTTTATGGAGGCCCCGTATAAAAGAGACAATATTAGACATATCATTACTAAAACATAGGCAGCAGATCCTATGTTACAGGAAAGCTGCAGACAAATAACCACTTCTATACAACTATTTTCTTTAAATATGCCTAGTCCAAATCAAAATCAAGAAATTCAGAAAACATGTCTGATATCTTTTACACAATATTTTTAGACATTTCCAATAAACACTGCGATCCAAGTTGAAACAACCATGCTTGGGCACTGCTTTGTTGAAGCTCCCATGCCAATCAAGACACTTCCACATGGCCGCATGTCAAAACCCACCCACATTCATTCTTCCTGGTCATTGAGATTTATTCTCAAGGCGAGGAACTAACTACACTGCACAAACTGGTCCATAACCTGAAGAAAAGATCAAACTCGCAAAACTTTTGAGAAATGGAAAGCCTGCTTAGCAAACATATACACCCTCAAGAAATTTGAAAAATGTGGGCAGCACAGTTATTTGTCGATGTGGACATTTATGCCAACGTTACCAATTTCCGTCCATATACGATTAGCTGTGAGTAAACAAAGAGTTATAAGTCTCAGATATTGTACACTGCTTGAAAAAGTTCAACATCCAGCCCAACATAATTATCCAGAGTTTCTGCATTCAACGTATAAACATTCACCAGCCCTGAGACACAGCCTGTGAAGGTTTATTATCTGCATGTTAACTCATGAGGCTCCTGGAGGCAGCTTGAAAGGCCTTGAAAGTCATATTTAGGAAAAAAAACAGTGTTAATGTCAAAATAGAACACTGGAATTACAAACTGGTTTTTGTTAAACTGAGTATAGAAGAATGTCAGACTTCTACTCTCCAAATGATGTTATCACCCTTTCCTTGAGGTTTCTCCAATGCAGCCACCTTATTGCGGTTGCTCCCAGCCATGGATTTGCCTCTTTCTTGAGGCAGCTCGCAGGCTTCACTGACAGAACCACACATTATGTCTGCTGGAGGGATAAAGCAATCCAAGGACAATCCAGGCACATTGAATGCAACTTCCTCTATAATCCAAGCCTCTTCCATCCGGGTTTTGGTGTGGCTCATTGCCGTTTCTCCGAATCTGAAGAGAGTGACAACAGAGCGGCCAGAATGAGCTATCATCATTCCCTCTACAGGTCTGTAATCATCAAGCACTGAATTTATTGTTGTCTCCCAATAAACAGCATCACCTCCAGTAGATTGAATTCGTGTGAGATGAGAATCTTCCATATGGACAAGAAGCCCAGTTCTCTGGCTAAAATAGCCAAAGAGAACATGTCGGATAATCTCAGCAGGGCCATCACTTCTAGCCTTTAAGGTTGATGGATCGGCACAAAGCTTAAGAACAAAGCAGTCTTCCCCATTTATTTGCTTCTCTCCAATGCATCTAGCATCAGAAAACATGGTTGCAGTGGTTCTTGGATCCAAGCCCTGAACCAAACACAAGATTTCAGGACTTGAACACCGCAGAATTTATTAATTCAAACCAGAAATGAAGAAGAAATATTACTTCTATATTCAGAAAATGTGGATTCTGTACTTTATCAAGAACTAAGTATGAATGTAGCCTTTGGTAATTGGGTAATGAAAAACTGATCAAATTGAATACTACGGAAACTAAAATTTGGCAATAGGTAGTGCGCAATTTCGCTAAAACCATCAAAGATATATTCCAGATATCCTACACATCTAGGACATATTAAATACATGATCCATCAGGTTCTGTTTTGGTCAGGTTGCAGAAATAATCATTCCTATCAAAAGACCAGCAAGAAACACAGATTTTAGCACCTACCTAAGAGTTGTCAAAATTAAAGAAATAGATCATAACCTAAAACAAGAAAAAAGCGATCAAATATGGCCTGGGTGAAAAAACTGAATCTATTAAAATGAGGAAAATTGAAAGCAATTACATAACCCCCCTGAAATGTACTTGAAGTAAAGTAAGATTTAGACTTCTGCCTCTGGCCAGTGCAAACAACAATAAATTGAAAAAACAAGAAAAAAAATGATTATATATACATATATATATATGAAATTCAAAGTAAAGCAAAGATAGGCTTAGTATTTGGACCTGAAGAGCCCTACGCAAAGGCCTAACAGGTCCTTTTGCGAATCAATTATGGCCCGAGTGTAAAAACTGAATCTAGTAAAATGAGGAAAATTGAAGGCAATTACGTAACCCCCCTGAAATGTACTTGAAATAAAGTAAGATTTAGACTTCTGCCTATGGCCAGTGCAAACACCAATAAATTGAAAAAACAAGAAAAAAAAAGAGATATATGTATATATATATATATATAAGAAATTCAAAGTAACGCAAAGATAGGCCTAGTATTTGGACCTGAAGAGCCCTACGCAAAGGCCTAACAGGTCCTTTTGCGGCATGAGCACCAAGCCACGGCGTGTGTCTCCAAACCAGCTTCCCGTTGCTCCCTGCATGCACTTTGCTGCCTCCAACTGCGAGCTCCACATACCACATATCAGGCATCATCTGCCATAATACAAAGCCACCAGTCTCTGCTGCTCTAGAGGAATTACGATTCTTTGTTACTTTTGTAGCAGTTTCATATTCGGATGCCAACATCTTCACCTTTCCCATAGCATATGCATTCCGGATTGAGCTTTGATACCGTGCACCTCCAGAGGCTGCTATATATTGTTGCAAGATATATTGGGCAGATGAGGTTTCCTGCATAAATAATAATGGTTTTCAGCAAAATCGTTCAACCGAACTTCAGAGAGCAAGGAGAAAAGAAACATCAAACTCATGTCCCTGGAGTTTCCAGACTATATCTCTCCACATTTATCACAATCCAAAGAAATAATGTGTGAAATCTCAAACTCATCGACATTTATCAAAATCACTTCTTTCCCCAACCAGATATCAAACCCTCCTACATATTTCTCGAAACAATACCAAGGGTAAAGGGTGAGGAACGTTTAGGTCCCAGCCCTGGGCAGCGTGTCAGATTCGGCATATCGATCCCTTTGCAGGGGCACAGCCACCCAACCCCTTTGGCTTTCAACCTTAGTTGCAGCTGCAGACCTCTCACCATAAGTACACGGGTGCCTATTATGCATGGAATTAGGGCAAGCCCTGTGATTCACCTCAAAATAAAATCAAATCCGATGCCTCAACGTTAACTCCCTATTTATGAAAACCTATTTTGCTGTCTTATACTTTAATCTGTCTCCATAAATTATTACCATCATTTTCCACTACAAACCTCAACCCATATCATGTTTGATCAAGATAATAAGTGCAAAACAAATTATCAAGCTACCAAATGGGTTAATTTACACAATGTTCTGGAGTAGAGAGGGAGCTTGCAAATACAGTAAACGTGAAAACGACTAGGGCAAAGGGAATGAAAAAAAGCAAAGGATTTCTTACAATGGGAGTGTCTTTAATACTCAGATGAGGAAGAGGATCGCCACTGACAGGCACAGGGGCTAAAGGAGCACCCAAAACACCGAGAAGCAGGCGAAGATCCGAACGCTTGTAACCAGACAGAGAAGGCGCTCTGGCCAGCTGCCCTTTCATCCAATTGTGCAAAGCACTCCATCCCTCCTTTTTGGTCTCATTCTCAAAACCTTCAGGATTGGGCCCTTCCATAAGAGGGGCTAGTGTCTCTCCAATGGGTCTTAGGCTGCCCGACCTTGCTATTAGAGGCTCCGGCTGGCTCTGGAACTGCTGTTTATTCCTTCTCAGTAAGCTTAGTGGAGAAGCACTTCTGCTGGGACTTTTTGATCTAGATTTAGCCGGAGACAGACTCCTAACTACCTCTGAGAAGAAATTATGCTTTCTTTCCATTTTCAGCATGCACGAAAAAAAGGCCCTTGAACGAAAGAAGGCCTTGTTTTTCAGAGAATATATAGCTATACCTGATGCTTCAACAGATATGATGATGTTTAATGCCGCTCAAGTGCTTGCATTCATTGGAAATGAACAAAGCTCCGAGTTTGGATCGCTGCATACATAGACTAGCCATACTAATCGGGACGGCCCCGTTGCTTCTTTCCGATGCATTGACTCACTCAGCCACCAACATTGTTGAAAACCATGCAACTTTTAATGTGATTGGTCATACACAGCCTGGCTCTAATCTTCTCAAGTCGATGGCAGACTTTCTTATCAATCAAGAACTTGGTTCAACTAAACTCCGCCTCCGCTAGAACAAGAAATGCATAGCAATGCCAATGCCGGTCTTTCTCCCTTAGAATTCCTATAACCCACGGAATATATGTTTCTCAAAGTAGGCTTTCTTTGCTTTGACTGATTAAAAGGTTCTACGCTTCAGTGTAAGCACTGGGTAGTGTACATATGCCAGGAAAATTGTAGCAGCGCGGTTCATTTCCTTCTTATTGTTGCAGACGCAAGTCTACAAGTGTTTCTTGCAGAAACAGCAGAAAACCGATCCTCTTCGTAGCATGCCGCAGTCCCCGCCACGGCTTGGAATATGGGGATATCCAGTAAATATTAGGAACCAGTGAGAAAAGAAGTCTAATTTATTGGGAGACTGGTCAATGAGCTATATGAAACTTAGGTGCAGGAGGAAAGGGATGGAATAAGGGCTTTTCTTCTAGTTAATGAATGGTGGTCTTTGCTTTCTATCGACAAACAGTGGCTCGGAAAGAAGACGAAGCAGTTCCTTGGGAAGTGAAAACAACAAGATTTCACAGATTCTAATGAAGTCCAACCAACATGTAGCTGATGGGAAACACAAAATGGAAGTGGAAATGGATGATAGGAAGGAAACAAAGAGAACCTTACAAACTTCTATAGAGTATTTTTCAAGTGGATGATGTGTGAAAAGTACTTGAAAAGTAGCATTCTGCAAAGCTTTAGCTTTTCCAAGTGGGGACGTACAAGAACCTGGCTTTGCTGCTGCTTCTACAAGCTAATTTGTGTCGAGTTCTTATGAGGAAAAATGCGTGAACACATGATGATGGAGGAAGCAAAATGATGTCGTCGAGTAGAATGCATGGGCAGCTTTATCTGCTCTTGAGAACTGGATTCATGGAAACTTGGTGAGACATATACAGTGGAACACCAAAAATACATGGTTAAAAATCAGGGGAATCAATCATTTTGATAGGGAGATTGAGGGAGGAAGAGGAATGAATGCCTCTGGGCTTAGATACACGAGCACAGACGGACATTGAATGCAAAACAATAGGGTCCAAAAAAGGTTTGAACCGCGGACTAAATAGAGACAAACAGACAGACATGCAGGATGAAGATAATGGAAGCCAAAAAGTATTATATAGTTACGGTCAAATTGCAAAGTGCGAAAGAAGAATCCAGCGGAAACAATTGAATATAAACGGCAACGATTTGCTCTGCACTAAATAAATACACAGATATCCGCAATACCATAGGTGTCGGTGCTTTAATATGAAACAGATATTATAAATATATATATATATATATAGGAATACTGCTCTCACATCATATACAAAATCCCATAGTTCTTTTGCAGAAACTGCCCACGTTTTGGTGGGACTCGTGTCGCTTTTTGAATTGTCACAGAAATGCGTGTTAGCCTCGTTAGACTATGGCATTACCTAAACTCCCACACAGTATTCTGATCTGAGCAACTATAAAGTGTACAAGCTTTAACTAGGGTATTCTGAATAACTATTAAACTCTACAAGGGTTAACTAGGTAGGAGAGTCAGTGGTACAATGGCAGGGCGTAATCGCGAAGTGTGTTACAGCCGGTAAATATGTTGTCTGACAATCGTCAGGGTTTCAGTTGATGAAAAGGAGCAGAAAGTGTGTATATTTTTGACGGGGACAAAAAACCTTCATACTCTACCTAAAGTCCACGCACCAACATCCCGACGCCAACGCCAACGCCAACAACATCAACATCAACATCAACATCCACATCGACATGGCGGGAATCTTCCAGGAAACAATTTCCCCCCATTTCCCTTCCCTTCCCTGTGCACGCTAAAAGCTAAAAGAAGTCGACTCAAAACCCGACCTTGTGCCACTTGTTAGTTTGTAGCGAAACCAACTGCGCGTCAACTGACAGAAACCGCGTACGTAGCTCTATTTGTGGTCCTCGGAACAGCGCCAGGTACCCTTACGCAACATGGGCTGCAAAGTCGTTGGGTTTTCCGACTAGAAAGAAGAAAAATCGTCCCCGTAAAAAATGACGTCAAATGAGTTGAGTTGCGTACGGCCAGTGTTTGCCGTTACTCCATTGTCGCAGGGCAGAGGTAGCAGTAGCAGTAGCAGGGCTTCCCGTCACGGAACTCATAATTTGGGTGACGTTACTTTTGACCCCCAAAATCAGAATTATGAAGGGCGTCGCGAATTTCATTCATTAATAGGAACCTCCCACCCCTCACTGCCTACGCTATCACGAGGGGATTGTAGCCGGGCCCCCAGTCCCACCACATTGTGGTTCATGGAGTCAAACGGAATCGCGCGCTCTCATTGTCATGTGACCAAAAACCTCCACCACAACTCTACTTTTCTCGAAAACCGTGTTCAACTTATATAATACAATGCATATATAACTGTGCAGTGTGGTCACATGGAGATAGTGGTGAGGTCAATTCAAGTTCGCCAAAACATATATACATACCTTTAGGTAGAGGTAGAGGTAGGAGGTTTTTCTTGGGAAACACTAAACCCAAATCCCTTGGGAGAGGAGAGGAGAGGCGAGGCGAGGCTAGAAAAAGGTGTCATAATGTTTAGTAACCACTAAACAGTGACTTGCTTCTTCTTGGGATGTGAACTTGGTCGAATAAAGATACCCTTAGGTCAGGGTAGGGTAAGAGAAGTCGGGTTAGATTGGGTTAGGTCTACCTGAGGGAAAATATTCTATTAATCTATAATATCTCATATATTTTCAGGGAGTAGTCTACCGAGACTGTAGAATGGCCCGGTTTCCGTCATCGGCCGGAAAATCGTCCGGCGACGGCTACCGGAAATCTCCCAACCCCGCCGCCCTCCCAACCCCCTCGGTAGACTACTCCATTTCTTTTGGGGTACAATATTTATCAACTTCTCCATACAAAACTAATTATTTTCTTTCCAGCTTCACCTTAGTCAAAGCTTCACCCGCTTCTTAATTAATTTTGACTTTTTTTCCTTAATTTGAATTTCAAACTTGTTGGGTTTTCACTTTATTTTATTTTAATTCTTCGTTCTTTCCAATAAAAGGCGACGGAAACCGGGCCATTCTACGGCCTCGGTAGACTACTCCAAAAGAAATTGTTTAATTCATGAATTTATATTAAAATAAAAATAATAATATTTATTTTTAAGGTTACAATCTAGTTAGACACTAAATTGGTGTATGAGACCCATTTGTTTGTGGGACAAGGGACTCAATTGGTGTAAAATAATAATATCTATTTTTAAGGTTACAGCGAAGTCAACACCAAATTGGTGTATGAGACCCATTTGTTTGTGGGACAAGGGCCCCAATTGGTGTATGAGACCTCTCGCTTTGAACTTGTGACCTCTTAGAAGGAAACACATGCTCTTAACTATTAGGCCCACTCAAACTATATATAAAATATTTTGTATTAGTATGGAATTTGATAAGTTTTTAATGGAAAATGAATAAACACATTTAAATATGACTAAAATGAATTTTATTAAGAGTTTTGAAATAAAAATGCACATATTCATTTTGCTCCAGAGTTTTGATGTATGTATCAAATATTCATTTTGTTAAAAGTTTTGACATAGTTATCAATTAAAGTTCAGAAGTGGAGGAGTTAAATTTATTTTATAGTAAAATTATTCTTTAGAGTTTTGTATTAAATATTTATTTTGTTAATAGTTTTGTTTGAAATTTTGTGGGCAAAAATCCAGTTATGTTGGTGTGGCTCAAGTGGTATGTCATTTCCTAGTGATTTTCATGGCTTAGATGCCTCTGGGTCGCAATTTCTCAAGCCACATGTCACGCTGAAGAACTCAAACCACATCTCACGCTGAAGAACTGAGACCACTTGACAAACAAACAAAAAATTGTTTTAACATAGTTATTACTTAGTTTAGGCTTATCTTAATTCTGGATCTACTAAGTGAGAGAGGAAACAAATCTCTTTTCATTTTAGAAGATTTTTGCATCTTAATAGATGTGAACTAACTTTCTCGACCCTTGATACATCCAAAGTTAAAATGAATCTAAGTTGGTTTAATTATTAACTATAATTAATTATAAATAAAAATTACTAATTTATGTTTCTTTATTTAAGTTGATTTAATTATTAATTTTATGTTTTTTATTTATTTTATTTTTATTGTGTGCTCTTTTGCCTAAACTAAACTAATAAGTAAAGTGAAATAATAGTTTAGCTGTTCGCAGTTTTTTGGACTCTAGATTTTCAATATAATATTTTATTTATAAAATATAATATAATATTTTTTTTAATAAAATTATTCATTTTTATTGGGTTGAGAGGTCTTTTCCAACCCAATATACTAGAGATGTGTTAATTAATGTAATGCAATGTAAAACTTTTTGACTCAATTAAAATAAAATTAAAATTTAAATAGGTAGAGATATGTAAGGTAATGTAAACATTTTACTCGGTGAAAATAAAAATAAAAATAACCCTATAAAAATTAAATAATAAAAATAAAGAAAAATGAGCCATGGTATTGAACCGTGACATTAAGAATCCATGGTATTCATGTGGAATATAACCTATTTAAGGGGGGAATTAAACTAGTCTAGATCAATCATAGTTTGATATTATATGTAGATACATAATTAGCTATAGAAAACAATGTCGTTGAATCCATGTAGCCTGCAAAGGGAAAAAAAAATTATGGATATGTTCACCCTAGTTATCTGTATGGATCTCTTCAATGGCCCTATGCCTTTTTGTATGTTTTGACTCTATAGTTGAATGGATGAATCCATCATTCATATATATGAGTGAAAGGTTCAGAGCTTTCTTTTCATTTCATTTGTCCTAGACAATTCACCCACCTATAGTGTTATGCATGCCCTAACTACATTAACCTCAAGGTTCTTAGCTCGAATTATTATTTTAAGATATGTAGGGTCATGAGTAGCAGATCACACCCTAGAGCCTCAATTGTATGCATTAGCAAGAGGCCTGAAACAAGAGAATACATTAAACATCCTTGCTAGGGTTGTTCTTCCTCTCTGAAAGCAGCGCATCAGTAGTTCAAAATCAAAGTTTGAATCGTTGTATTGTTGGGGTTTAGTTCAAAATGATTGAGGTGTTTTTAATCAAATCTACCCTTTGATTTTATAGAGTTAATTCATTGGCAAGACCAAGAATTTGGGAAGAGAATAATATATAAGTGATGAGACTGGATTTATGTTATTGTGTATTCCTATGTTGTCCATGTTGGGGTTTAATTCAAAGTGATTCAGATGTTTTTAATAAAATCTACCCTCGATTTTACAGAGTTAATTCACTGGCAAGACCACAAATATGGGAAGAGAATATTATATAATTGGTGAGAGTGGATTTATGTTATTTTGTATCCATACATTGTCCCAACAACGTTGGGGTTTCCTTCAAAGTAAATGTTTTTAATAAAATTTACCCTATGATTTTACACTAGAAAGACTAGGAATATGGGAAGAAATAGTATATAATCAGTGAGAGTGGGTTTATGTTATTATGTATCCCTACGTTGTCAATGAGAATGCTAGTACTTTATACATTATTAGGGTCTGGACTCACCTATTGTGTTTCCCACTTGACGGTGGTGAGCAAAGAGAGGATCGAGGACTGTAGATGCATGTGGCCTACCATAAATGGCCAAACTTATTCATGGTGCTCCTAGAGACTATTGGTGATTTAGGAAGGTGTTTTCATAAGAGTATGATTAAGCAATACTGAAGAGCATACATGACAATAGTTGTGTCAAGAGTTGCACACGGAAGACGTGAAATGACAAACCAACACAAGAGGAGCTCACAGGTGTAGATCACCAGGAGCTCCTACAAGCAAATTGCCACACCAGATTCACGTTAATCTCCAATAATAAATAGATACAATTTGTTAAGGACAACAAACCATATCCCTGAATAATAGAAACTGAATGACTAAGAAAAGTAGAATGCATAACTATGTAACAAGAATAACCTATTCTCCATTAATTCTAACACTCCCCCTTAATGGAGAAAGGGTTCTTAAACACATCTAATATGTCCCTAAACAACTCAAACTTCAATCTTCCGAGAGGCTTAGTAAATATATCAGCCATATTATCACAAGAATTATAATATTCAACACAAATCTCTTTGGACTGCACCTTTTCCCTAACAAAATGAAATTGAGTGTCTATGTGGTTAGTGTTTTTATGAAACATAGGATTGTAAGTTAGTTTGATGGAACTTTTATTATCGCAATTGATAACCGTAGCTTCTGTCTATTCTTCCCCCGCATCTTGGAGAAGTCTACGTAACCAAACTGCCTCACATGTTGCTGCACACATAGCTTGATATTCTACTTTTACTAAGGATAAATCTACAGTATGGTACTTCTTGTTGCACCAAGAGATGACCCCGGATCCAATGTTAAAGGCGTAACCTGTAATTGATCTTCTATCATCTAAATTTCTCGCCCAATCAGAGTCTATATAACATGTCAAGCTAACATCAAATGAGTCAAAATACAAAATACCAAAGTCTGGAGTTCCTTGCAAATACCTCAGTACTCCTTGCGCTGCAAGCCAACGGTTCTCATGAGGTTGAGTCATGAACTGACTCAAAACACTCACTGCATAAGCTAGATTTGGTCTTGTTGTAGTCAAATAGATAAGACTACCAACTAACTATCTGTACAATGTTGCATTTGCATATTTCGAACCATCATCCACCCAAAGTTTGTTGTTTTGCTATAAAGGCACAAATGCAGCCTTGCACTCATCCATTTTGGATTTAGTCAACAAACTCTTAGCATACTTACCCTGGGCAAGAAAGTTTGGTTTGAATCTCTCCAAACTTCTAGACCCAAACATTAATGCATTTCTCCAAGGTCCTTCGTCTCAAATTTATGTGATAATTGTTGCTTGATTTCTTCAATGAGATTGTCTGCACTCCCTTTCATGATCAGATCATCTACATATAAAGAAATCAACGCTATATGCCCCTCATCATTAAACACAGTATACAAATTAGGATTATTTTTGCTCTGTTTATAACCATGCATGAGGAAAAATGAATCAATTTTTTCGTACCAGGATCCAGGAGCCTGATTTAAACCATATAAAGCTTTCTTTAATCTACATACTAAAGTCTCTTCTCCCTTCTTAACAAACCCCTCAGACTGCACTAAGTATACTTCTTCTTTTAAATCACCATTTAAGAAAGCAGATTTAACATCTAATTGATGTATTTTCCAATGATGCTTAGTGGCTAAAGCAATAATCAATCTAATGGTATTTAATTTTGCAATAGGGCCAAATGCTTCCTCAAAATCAATACCTTCTTTCTAAGAATACTCCTTTGCAACCAACCTTGCTTTATGCTTATCAATAGACCCGTCTGCTTTAAATTTCAACTTAAATAACCATCCACAACCTATGGATTGTTTATCATGAGGAAGCTTTACTAGATCCCAAGTATTGTTCTTAATAATAGATTCATATTCCTCCTTCATTGCTTCCTTCCATTCAAAACTCTTACTAGCCTCATGAAAATTAGAAGGTTTTGCATTGTTTAACATACCAGACATGAGCGCACAATCCCTATATCGAGCTGGTCACTGTTTTGGCTTGCTTAATCTCCTGAGTGGTAGGCCGTCAATTATTTTGCTATGTTCTTCTCTTTGTGGACTGAACTCAATTTCCTCCTCTTTATCTCGTTGTTGCTGCTGTTGCTGTTGTTGTTGACTAATCCCTATTTCAACATCCTCATCTAAAAGTAAGGGTACATGCCATTCTTCATTATCTTGAACAAGATTTCCATCATCAACTTGTTCATGGAATACTGTGTCTCGACTAACAAACACCTTGTGAGTAGAAGGATCAAATAATTTATAAGCCTTATACTCACTGTAGTATCTAATGAAGGTACATTTAATGGCTTTTGAATCTAACTTCTTCCTGTTCTCTTTGGGAACATGCACAAAAGCTTTACAACCAAATACTCTAAGGTGACTTACTACAGGCTTGAAGCAAAACAACGCTTCAAAAGGAGTTTTATAATCAAGACTTTTAATGGGATTCCTATTCTTCAAATACACTGCAGTATTAACAGCTTCTGTCCAAAAACCATTAGTTAGATTCTTACCTTTCAACATACTGCGAGCACACTCCACCAGTGTTCTGTTTTTCCTCTCAGCTACTCCATTCTGCTGAGGAGTGTAAGGTGTTGTAAATTGCTGTTGTATCCCATGCTCTTTATAGTATTTGTTGAAATCCCCTTTCTTGAATTCTCCGCCTTGATCTGATCGAAGAATCCTGATGAACTTTCCTGTCCACTTCTCGATCATGTTCCTGAACTGCTTGAAATACTCAAAGGCATGACTCTTCAGTCTAAGAAAATACACCCATGTGAATCTTGTACAATCATCAACAAAGATAAAAAAATAGTAGGCCCCACCTAACGATCTTGTCTGCATAGGGCCACATAAATCAGTGTGTACAAGTTCGACTGTATCCCTCTGTTTCCTATCTTTAACAACAGGAAATTCATCTCTATGTTGTTTATCGAATGCACATGCTTCACAATCAATATGCAACTTTTTCAAAATAGGAAGACCATCTACCATACCTTTGTTCTGCAACAGAAGAAGGTCACTGAAATTGATGTGCCCAAGTCGCTGATGCCACATATTTTTAGTAGACTTATCTGATGACATCAATGCTTCTTGTGGCATACTCTTCACATCCAATTTGTAGAGTCCTCCTATACGAATACCTGTAGCAATAGGCTTCATCTAGTCTAACAAGTCTTTAATGATACAATGAAATTTAAAGAATTCTACCTTGAGATCTTGATTTGTAATCTTTGATACAGAAATCAGGTTCTTCTTAATACCAGGAACATACCACACATCAGATATAATCTCGATCTTTCCATCAGGCAGAGTAACAAGGACATCTCCATGTCCCTTGATCTCGTACCCTCTATTATCTCCAAGGTGTACTTTTACTCCAGTGTTGGATTCTCGAAAATTTCTGAACCATTGCTTTTTACTTGTCATATGTGAGGAGGCTCCAAAATCTACGAACCAAATATCTGATTCATCCTCCTCAGTGGCTAGTGAAATCTCAGCCATAAATAATCTGACATCCTAGTTCTGATCTGCTAGCCAGATGTCCTGCATGTCTTCTCTATTTGTACCTCTCTCCATCTGCCTTTTTCTTATGGAAAAATTTAGCAATATGGCCTATCTTACCACAATAAAAGCATTTAGGAGTAGAGTCATGTTTATGCATGGTCATAGCTTGTGGTGTCCTTTTTCGTGATATGCTGCCTTTCCTGTGATCAACCATTGCTTTCCCCTTTGGCTTGAACTTTGTCATCAATGCAAGATTTGGATTTTGAGGTTTGAGAGACAACCTCCTTTCCTCTTCTTGTAGCAAGATCCCAGTGAGCTCTTCAAAGCCCAGAGGCTTTTCTCTTGCATTCAATCCCGTTATAAACATCTGATAATCATTCGTCATGTCATTCATGGTAATTGTCACCAAATCATCATTCGCCACGGTCTAACCGATATCAGTTAGTTTATCTTTAACTTCCTTTATCCGGGATATGAATGAAGAAATAGACTCATTCTCCTCCATCTTGATGGAGAAAATATTCTTCCTGAGGTACAAGGTTTGGTTAGTGTTCTTGATCTTGTACATCTCTTTCATAATTGTCCATATGTCATTCGTTGTTTTGCAATCCCGAATGTGAGGGATGACGCAATCTTTGACTGATAACTTGAGGAGAATCTTTAACTTCATCTCCCTTTTCTCCTAGCCTTGAATCGTTGTATTCGATCCACCAGTTGCAGCAGTCGCCTTGACCTCATCACCGATGGCAATGCCATGGGCATTCTGTCCCTCAAGCAGAGTTTGGAGCTTAAACTTCCAATTGGTGTAATTGGAACCATCAAGCTTATTACTCTCATTGAGATAAGCTTCCGCAATTTGGTTATTCATATTGAATGAATAAAATCTTCAATAATTTAAAGAAACCCCAGATTTGTTTTAATTAAAGATTTCTCAATATTGAATCCTAGTACAATGAAGGTTATAGCCAGAATGAAAAAAGTGGCTAAAAGTAACGAAGATTAACTAGGGTCAGGTCTCCAGATCATGCTTTTATTCAGTAGGTACCAATAATGAATTTGACAGTCGACCACATGTCTTACTTTGATTGCATAACCACAAATGACACAAGGGCGAAGTTTCCTCTCCCCTTAAATGCACCTTTTGTATAATAAAGACACCTTCATTGGAAAAATTCGCTCTTGTGAGGTCACATACAGGAGGGATCCCAACACAGTTGTGAGAAAAGGCCGAGCGGAAAAGCATATGCTTAAAAACTTCAACTTCAAAAAGCCATCAGTCCAAATCCTTCTGTTGTGCAAAAATTTGGTCGACAGATGGACAAATTAAGTTATGGCAAATGTGGTTGTTGGATACCCACAGTAGGTGTGCTCTTGCGTTTATTCGTTGCTATTACTGCCCAACCAGGTATGTAATGGAACAAAAGGCTCATTAAGTGTGCTCTTACCTCTTGTGTTGGAGTATTTCCATTTCGTCTAACTTTTAGCACCGTCTGTTTTATAGTCGTCAGCTCACAACTTCCTCCACGGCCTTGAGCGATCTCAGCCTCCTCACCTCCTCCTTGCAACTCTGTTGGTGATCCAGCCTCCTCTTCGACGCAGATCCAGCCTTAACACCTCACGTTCACGCTTCTCCCTCAGCGAGACAACAGGTGATTCCTCCACGCGGCCTCCTGAATGAGGATCATACTGCTCCAAACTCCAGCACGCTTTGAAAGGAGAAAAAAATGCACAGCTTCACGCAACCCTCGTAGCGGAATTTCTCTTCTGATCCACTCAGCGCTCTTACACACCATGGGATCGCAAAGATCTTCACCAAAAAACAAAACTTATCTGCGAAGTTCTATCCACCAATCGCGCCGATTTTTTAAAAGGGTGACTAGGAGAAGGATCACAGGGTGGTCGTCGCACTTTTCCACACAAGACTTCCGATGATTTCGCTACAGTCACTCCCTTCACTCAGCCTACAGGATTAATAGTCCTGCAGCTTTGATACCATGTCAATAGTTGCACACGAAAGACGTGAAATGACAAACCAACACAAGAGGAGCTCACAGGTGTGGATCACTAGGAGCTCTTACAAGCAAATCGCCACACCAACTTCACATTAATCTCAAATAATAAATAGATACAATTTGTTAGGGACAACAAATCATATCCCTGAACAATAGAAACTGAATGACTAAGAAAAGTAGAATGCATAACTACATAACAAGAATAACCTATTCTCCATTAATTCTAACAAGTTGAATACTTGCTTCTTCATTTTAATGGTTTCTTTGATAATCACTTTAACAAAATATTTGTAATATGCTCTCTTAATGTGTAATAATGATTTTATAGAACTCTCATAGATCTAGGATGGTAGTTTAGAAATGAATAAGCTAGCCATGAAAGTGAGTTGGGGTGAGGGAAGGAGGTCTAACAAATATTAGGTAAAATATAATTATTACATTTTATCTATTATTTATGTCTACCTCTATCCACTTTTTACTAAGTTATATTGGGTAAATTATAATACTATAATATTTCATTTTATCCCATAGTTCCCCTCAACTCGTCCACTTCTTATATAAATTTTTCTTTATATTTGAAGTTTAAAAGTAAACAAACTCAACTATAAAATTAGCAGGGCGAGTGGAATGTTTAGGCTGGGGCAATGGGAAATATTATGTAAAATGTAATATTGAGGGTGGGGTGATGGGAAATATTAGGTAAAATGTAATAATATTATATTTTAATTAGTATTTCCCCCATCCTAGCCACTTTTTATAGAGTGAGAGTGGTAATAAATATTGGATAACATGTATTATATTTTATCCAAGATTTCTTCTCATCTGATCCACTTTATATTAAAAAAAATTCTTATATTTGAGTTTCATAAATAACCTTAACTCCTATGTAAACATTTGATCACATTATAATTAATAATTAAACTAGCCTAGATCCATCTTAACTCCGGATCTACCAAGTATTGAGAGGGATCAAATTTCTGAGTCAAAAGAGATTTGATCTTTCTAGGGGCTTAGTAGATGAGGAATTAAGATGGACCTATGCTGTTTTATTTTGAACAACTGAAAATGTTAAATAGGACATTACAACATCTCTATCATATTGGATTGACAAATTTTATGTTTTTTATTTTATTTTTATTTTGGTAAGTCCATATTTATTTTATTTTATTTTGACCAAGTCAAAATGTTAAACAGGAAATTACAGCGTCTCTACTATATTGAATTAGAAAATATTTATTGAGCAATTAAAATTTAGATGTGAAAAAAGTAAACTTATTATATGATAAAATAATTTGCAAAGTAAAGAAATTTTTAGGTAACCAATTTTAAAGAAAAATTTTGAAACATTTTATATTTTTAATTTTTTTTTTTTTTAATTTTCAATTTATTTTTATATATATATATAGTGACTCAAAACTTAAAAAGATTTGACTTTTTTTCCACTAAATTATATATTATATATATATATATATATATTTTTAAATTTGTTTTTTAAGTTTTTTATAATTACTATATATATATATACTTTTAATGTTTTTAGATTTTTACTGACCGTTAATTTTATATTATCTTTACTTAATAATTTTGAATTTAAAATTGATTGACCAAATTACAATCGATTGTTGCAAAGTTTCAAATATAAAGTTTAGCTGCAACTCTCGTGTTAAAATTAAAAACAAAAGAAAAGGAAATCAATATGGAAAGTCTAATAAAATCACATAAGTAGTTCATGCCGCTGAAATTCTTTCAAGAACATTAAATCATCACATGTTGGTGATTATGATATTACATGGTTGATCTATAATAAAATCACATAAATAGTTTATGTTATTAAAATTCTTTTAAGAATATTAAATCATCACATGTTGATAATTATGATATTATAGGGTTGATTTTTTAAAAGTAGATTATATAATTAGTATTTGTATCGGAAGGTGTAAAGAATTGTTGATAATTTGTAGTGTTTTTTAAGGATAGAGAAAGTTGTTGTAGACCGAGTAGTGTTGTTGAACAATTTTGGGCGACTCGTCAATATTGAGAAAACTATTATAATGGTCAGAAAGGAATGAACCAAGAATCAACCGATAGGAATAGAACATAATAAAGAGATAATAGTTTGGAAAATTTGTAAGACATAATCAAAAAAAAATTGTTTTTAACAAGAATTGCCCTTCTAAGTAGCACATTAGCAGGTTGTTGTTTTTTAATTGATAAACATTAGTATTAGAATGTTGTTTGAAGTCTCTGTTTGAAAATAGGAAAACTACAATGGCTTTTGCAATCCATGTGAACGTGGTTGTCAATCACAGGAAAACTGATGGAAGTTTATAAGAATTGCTTGAAGATTCTGATTCTTGCACCCATGATCTGTTGGAATCCTCGAAGATCAACATTGTAGGAGTTGGATGTCACATCAACGAACAAAAAAACAAGTACTTTCTGCTAATTCATTGGAAATTAACATGAGAAATGACAATGCCATCTAATGCGATGGGAAAAATGAAGTGAGAACAGTGCTATACAACCTTAAGGCTTCATTTGAGAATTCTAAATTGGTTACAATGCATTTAATCACTTTAGATATGACACCAATTATGTGTCTAGTATTCAAACAATTCAAAATGTTTGATTGAAGTAGCACACGTGCTATGTATTGCATTTAAGATGTCATATTAGATTGAGAAAATGACCATATATATACATGTGACAAAAGAAAAACCAAACAAATTTAATGAATAATCCAATAGGATCAAAGATGCCTCCAACGACAAGAGGAATCAAACATAATGAAAACACCCCAAGAATATATGAAAAATGGATTATCTAAGTAGAAATCAATTTTCAAACCCTTATGGTTCATTCTTGACAAAGAATAGAAGCAATGACGCAATTGGTGTGGGCATGAACTTGCACCAAAAAAGCATCCATATATATTACAATAAAGACTCCAAGCATTTGCAACAAGAAATTTGTTATTTAGACCAAGGCTAGAAATAGAGATGAACATAATAGTTTGTTTGCATGTATGGAAAAACATTTATGGGGATATAATAAGTAACCTATTTACTTAGTTGATGCAAGCTGGTTACAAAGAATGAAAAGCCTTTTATTGGGTTCCCATATATTGTTACATTCTCAATTGGGGCAAGCATGTTTGATAACAACATTGTTGTATGGGATGAAGTGTTGTATAAATATATAGGCATTTCTTGTATGAAGTTAAGGGTTAACAATGAATGGCATTCAAGCAGTTGCATTTTTTATAAGTGTTCCATTGAGTGGACCATTACCTTTTCAGCATTGCTAATCCATTTCTTGTCAACATTGTGAAGGTATAGAAGTTGTAATCCAACCATTAGTGTCGAGGTTACATGTATAATGTTGACTCAAGTTGTTTTTTGTATTGTGGTCACACGAAAAGGAACAAGACAAAAGCTAGTGAAACAATACAAAAAAAATCAGAATAGTGCAATTTCAAGCCGCATAATCACACAAGTCATCTTAAGAAGTGGGAAAGAAACCATATTTAATTTTAATGTGTTATTTTTTTGGTTTCAAAATGAGAAAATATTCAAATGGTTTTTTGTAGCATCTATTAGAGCATGTATAAGATGATTTTTTGGAAAGAATTAATTGACACGAGGGAATTGAAGTGTTTGAAAGGTTGCAGTCTTCCATGAAACACATTGACATACATTTGTAGGAGGGTTGAACATGCTTCCATCTTGCATGAATAAGATTGAAGAGGTAAATCTTATAAAACATTTTAGGAATGAACATGGTTGCATGTTGCAAGCAAGAAACAAGGGGAAGGTCGTCATTAGAAGCAAAACATGGGGAATTTTGGTTCGCATATTCATTTCATGGTTATTTCACAAAAGCTAAAACTAGTCATGATATGTAAGAAGCACATCCATGGTCTTGTGAAAGGTTGCAAATGTAAGTACACATACTTATTTTGGCAGCATATCCATGCAACAATTTGTTTTTCAAGAAAGAGTAAACACGTGCATAGAAACCTATTATTGACCATTTAAATTGAAATCTATAGTAGAAGAGGTTCATTGAAAATGCATTCAGATTGATGGGTGGACCAAAAAATGTTGGGAAGTATGGGTTG
Source organism: Pinus taeda (assembly GCA_000404065.3). Taxonomy (NCBI): domain Eukaryota; kingdom Viridiplantae; phylum Streptophyta; class Pinopsida; order Pinales; family Pinaceae; genus Pinus; species Pinus taeda. The sequence continues at coordinate 46,861 of APFE030533947.1, read as the reverse complement.
TTCCATATTTATTTGAAGAATTTAATTGTTGGTTATCTTTTGCATATAAAGTTTCAGACTATACTTGTTGGTTATTCATGACATGAAAAAGCAGACAAACATATTATATTTAAGAATGGAAAATTTTGTTGGAAAATAGACAAGGAAACAGGGAAAGTAGGTAGTATGAATGCCATGCAAGTATGGTACTATTCTATAAGAGTTACTGTAAAGCGAGTAAAATTTGAAAAAAGCATGTATTGTTTGCTATAAAAGTAGAAGCATGTAGCAAAGTGGTGAAAAAAGATTGAAGTCCTTCAACCAAAGTGCATGTTGATTTTGACTGTTTTGCTTGTAGGGTGAATGCCTAGTCGTAAATACAAGGTGATGTGTGGCATCTACAACACCATTTGACATTTAGATTTGGTACGCGATAGAGGTAATATATGTGAAGTTGTCTGTTTGCATCCATTTCATGTACATGGATGAGGATATGCACGAAATCCTTAATCCTTTTAATTAGTTGGAGAGTTGGACGCAACTGATGCAATGGTACAATATGGGAACGTAGGAATCGGGTTTGTATATCCAAAAGAGAAGCTTCTTGTTCATGTATTTGATGGAAAAATGTGTAGAGCTGAGAAAGATATTGTGGATCCATATGTTTCTGCAAACAAGGGGAAAGCGTGTAAGTGAACATGTATAAATTCATTAATTGAAAGGGAAAGCATAGAAGAAAAAAATATAACTAACTTTTTGAAATTAAAAGTACAGTAGAAAAATAATATATTAAAAAAACTTACAAATTTGAAGGTGTTAACATGAGAGAATAGATGAAACATTTGCAAGTGGAATGAAAAGGAAGGAAAGTAACCAAGAAGATAAGGTTTTCAAGTAGGTCGATTCACATATTTGGAGGCAAGGTATGCTTCTTCATTTTTCTTGTGATGGATGTACATATTTTCTTGCATGTGTGCATAGCGTGTGAAGGAGAAAGATGGAGAGATGCAAAGATCATTCAACGATATAACTCTATAGATGGTTGTGAATGTAAGGCCCTGACGATGAATGTTGCCAATGACGATTATTGCCTTCTATAGGGTTCTTGTGATTTATGGATTGTTAGGGCCCATGCCATGTGAAGGGGCAGTTGTCTTTGAGAACCACTTGTTACGGAGGAGATGGGCACACATTTGGGATTTGAGTTATCCCATGCTAGACCTTTGTAGTGCATGAAATCAACCACAAAAAATGAGGGGAGTTATGGAGGGTGAGAACCAGTTATGTAATGAATAATGACAACTTTCATTAGAGAACCACTTACAAGGCCTAATTCAACCCACAAGTTGCTTGTTAGAATGACATGTTGACCAATGCAGAGAAGCACTTGGGCAACAAGTTGTTCATCTTCTTGGTTGGAGGAGGGAATTTGTTTTCTTTGCTCAACATAATAGTGTGCAATAGGCAGGTTCAATTTCTTGAGCATGGTTTTATTGTGTAGTGCAATAGATTCATTAGTTGCATAAAGGTGCATAGAATTGGTGAATGTCGCAAGCTTGTCTTCTAGAAGGTTGGAATTTGAGTGCGTCATTAGAAGGTTCCAATCAACCAATGTGGGGGTTGCATTGTGAAGGTTGGACAGGAGTTGATAGAATAAAACATGTGAAGGATTTGTACCTTGTTGGCGGAAAAGTTTGGAAAGCGTAACAACAATATCGAAGCTCCGCCAAAGAGCATTTCCATGGGACATGCTTACATACATTGGTGTATCTTTAACAGATGACAATTGGGCGAGGTCCCCCACTAGGATTATAGATCGACCACCAAATGGAGTGTTTCTATTGGATGGGAAGGCCTATCGTAAACGTTCATCAATTTGAGCAAGCCTTCTATAGGGTCATGCCTTGTGATTTATGGATTGTTAGGGCCCATACCATGTGAAGGGGCAGTTGTCTTCGAGAACCCCTTATTACAAGGGAGATGGGCACACATTTCAGATTTGAGTTATCCCATGTTGGACCTTTGTAGTGCATGAAATCGACCACAACAAATGAGGGGAGTTCCGGAGGGTGAGAACTGGTTATGTAATGAATAGCGAAAACTTTCCCAAGAGAACCATTTACAAGGCCTACTTCAACCCAAAAGTTGCTTGTTAGAATGACATGTTGACCAATACAGAGAAGCACTTGTGTAATAAGTTGTTCATATTCCTGGTTGGAGGAGGGCATTTGTTTTCTTTGCTCAATAGTGTGCAATAGGCAGGTTCAATTTCTTGAGCATGGTTTTATTGTGTAGCGCAACAGATTCATTAGTTGCATAGAGGTGCATAGAATTGGTGAATATAATTGATTTCTTTCCTTAGTGTTCGTATAGTTTAATCTTATCTATTATATAAATTTATATATAGATATATATCGCTGGCAGCTTTATATTCTTACCTATATATTTTGTTCCTCCTGTATTTATTTATGATTATTATTATTAATATTATCTTTCTGCTTAATTTCAGATGTATGCATTTTATTTCATATATATATATATTATATATATATATATATATATATATATATATATTTATATTATATATATATATATGTATATTATATATTATTATATATAATTTTAGGTATTAATCTAATTTGATTTTATTTAGGTGTATGATTTTCTCATTGATGAGGGACCTTTACCAGCTTTGGTAGTTAATTATTTAATATATTCATAAGGTTATTATTATTGACGTATTTAAGTTATTATGTATTCTTGGTTCTAATTTTATTATATTTATGTTATTGATATTTTTATTTTTATTTTTTGTATTTGTATTGGTATTATATTATTATTGCTACAATTTAGTTATTTATTTAATTTTTTTTCAGCTCTTTAAACTGACGGAAATAAGTATGGCATTTCTAGATATTTTTCTTATCACAATTTAATATGATTAGAAATATATATATATATATATATATATATATATATATATATTATATATATAATATCTCAATAAATAAATTAAATTATTTAATAAACAATCTCATTAACTTTTCAAACTAACCACTAAAGTTTAGTATTAATAATTAGTAAATTTAATAATTTTATAAACAGACAAAATTTGATATAACATCAATAATAATTAGTAAAATTTTATAAACAAATTAACATACCTTTTTAAACTAACCGCCATGATTATTAATCTCATCATTTACCTTTAATAAATAATTCATATATATATTTAGTTAATAATTTAATAAATGAATAACTTATTGTTTTTAAATTACCATTAAAATTATATATTTATTCATTTATTTTTATCCTAACATCCTATTATTATTTGTGGAATAAGAATATATATTTTATTTATGTAACTTAAATTATTTCTTCAAAAGAAATCATCAAACAATAATAATTTTAATAACCATTAGTATTATTTTATTAACAAATTACTTTGATACTATTCACTCATTTATTAATTGTACCTAATTTTACTTATTTCTAGAAATAGAATAATATATTATTAATCTTAATATTATAAAAATAATAATAATATTAAATTTATTAATATAATTTTGGCCTGGGTCCTAGAGTCAAAAATAGCCGTTATGTAGCCGTTGGAGTCTCTGCTCAGTCTATTTAACATGCTAGGCCAGATCTGTTTCTTCAACTTGTCCTGACGATGAACCACACTAGTTGGTTGTTTCTTCAACTTGTCCTGACGATGAACCACACTAGTTGGTTCGAAACGCATCGACAAATGGATTTTTCATGTGATTTACGCGGAAGCTCTTCTTATAAATAGGAAGGTGTGAGCATTATTAGAGTAATCTTTTTCTGTTATGTCATTTAAATTTATTTTTGGTAAGATTGTAAACGGTAAATATTTATATGAAAAATAGTAAGTTGCTGAGCACTCAACTTATTAAATAGTAAATATTTATCAAAAACTAATTGGGAAATAGTATATATTAGAGTAATATGTTTTTTTTATTTAATTTAAATTTAATGATATAATTTTTGGTAAGATCGGAAAATTTTTTTAGTTGTTTAAAATATATTTTAAATGCATAAATAAAAAATTTTAGGGTTTTCAAAATTTGTAAATTTGTTTTTTATAATAAGTCAATTTTGTATAATTTTTTTTGAAATAAGATTGTGATTTTTTTAGTTTAAATATATTTTTAAATACATAAATCAAGAATTTTAGGTTTTCAAAATTTGCTCTTGATACATAAATCAATTTTGTATTTTTTTGACTGTCATCTAAATTTAGTGTAATTTTTTTGGTAAAATTGTAAATTTTATTTGTTTAAAATGTGTTTTTACATACATAAATCAAGAATTTTAGTTTTTCAAAATGTGCTCTTGAATACATAACTCAATTTTGTTTTTTTGGTTTTTGCACGTGATACAATCAGTTTTTCAAAATGTGCTCTTGAATACATAAATCAATTTTGTTTTTTGGTTTTTGCTGGTGATACAATCAAGTTTTTTTTTTCATTTTTATACAATTTTTAGTAAAATTGTGAATTTAGTGATACAATCAATTTTGTGTTTTCATTTCTACACAAGCTTTAGTAAAATTGTGGATTTTAAATGTTTCAAATATGCTTTTGAATTAAATAAAAAATTGTAAGTTTTCAAAATGGAGTCTTGAATTACCTAAACCAATTGTGTTTTTAAAAAAAATTGATGCATTTAAATTCTGCAAATTATACAAATAAAACTTATAGTTTGGACAAATACTTATCTGTTTTGGGTCCATTCTGAGGCAATAATGATTGAAAAAAAACAAAACAATCCCATAGGTGGGCAGATTGTGCAAATAAAACTTATCATTCCAATAAATTCTTACAAAATTATGGAAAAAATACCACATGTAAGAGGTAAATTTAGTCGTAAACATTTGCAACAACCCATTGGAAAACACAATGATTCCTCAAAAACGTTGCAACAACCCATTGGAAAACACAATGATTCCTCAAAAACGTTGGGAAACAGAAGGGATTCATCAAAAGCGTTGGTTACATTGTCAACCCTTCAGTTTTAGGAATCAAATAATTTTCAAATTCCAACATTGATTATGTCTGTATTGGGTTCTTGGTATGCTGATCTCTGTATTGGGTTCTTGGTATGATGATCTCTGAACCTCTTCTAGTGTACGAATATATTCTCATTCCAACACTGTATTGTGTTCTTGGTAGGACTCTTTTGATGTACGGAGAAACTGAAAATGATAAAACTAGCAATTGTCCCAAAAGGTACAAAGAGAGGCCGATAGGATTATTAAATTGGAATTGCTGAACTTTTCTAGAAGAGTTAATTGGTTTGTGGAAAACCTTGTTTTCTTGGACTAGATCATTGTGCAATTACTTTTCTTTAGATGTTTTGTTTATATCTATATTAAAAGGAACACATTGAATGTCTTATTTCATTTTAGGGTAAGTTAATTACCCAAAATCAAGAAACCTCTATAGATGGCCAAGAATATACGAAGAATACTCTCATTCATATGCAATACCAAATCCATTTTTTCTTTTCTCTTAGTAAAATTTCAAAAGCATGAACTATGTGGTGTCTCATACTGAGGCACATTTTCCATCTGGTTCTAAAAAAATCACGTGCCTAATCTTCCTAACAATATTTTTCACATCTCTATATGCTTTCCCTTCCAGCGAAACCAGTGTCTAGAAGAAGAATACCTAAAACAATATCTAAGCCAATCATCCTTTTAGTGGTTGACGATGCCTTTCTAACATTGCCTATTCACTCAAATTCCAATTCCTATCTACCTATATTTTCACCTCGCCATTATTATAAACCACATGTTCCATTATGGGTAACATCAATTATTTCTAGTCATACACTAGTTTGGTCATCTTTGGTTATTATAAGTCCTTTCATGGCTCTAAGGTTGCATCAAGGTAGTTGTTGGGGTGATGCAACAAGAGCGTCCACTTCTTGATGTTGGTGTTTATTTGGCTAGAACTCTTTCACTTACTATTTCGAATCTATTCCACCTAAAGTGAGGAACAATATTCTTCAACTCGGAACAAGGGAATTTGGTGGTAGACCATATTTCCTTGATACTGAAATCATTGGAAACATCTTCAGGTGGACTCCCGAGCCCGGTAAGTTTCGCAAACGAAGACTTCACTTTCTCTATTCAGTGGCTTTGCACCGTCAACTCGAAACCAAGGCAACTCCAATCCTCATTTTCAAGTCATAATATTAGACTAATAGTCTATTATGTGACTTGGTCACTCACTTTTGTATTTTCTATTTTTAGTTCTCTTATGTTCTATGGCGATCCATATGTCTTAGAATTCTATATATGAACATTGTTTGGTTAGAATTCCCACCAAGCATCAATGCAAGTAATTGTTAATGGCTACATAATTAAACAATTTCCATATATATATTTTTTATGTCATTTTTGGCTAAACCTCAATGGAGGAGTAATGGTTGCTAAATCCAATTGTTAAGGGGACTCATAGAGTTTTTGGAAAAACATTTTGTTTTAACATCTTTATTTAACATTTTAACTCATAACAAAATATACTTCTTTAAAACACTTCGATTAAATTTTGTAAATACAAAACTAAAATTGTAAAATAAATAAATATCCATTTATTTATTTATTTTAATGATGTGAGTAACCGCCATCATTATTAAAAAATAAAAAACAAAAATTATATAGAACTTTACGCTTATGATAAATGAAAATAGTTACAATAATTCACTGGTAAAATTCAGCATAATGGATTAAATCATCCTCGACTTAGATAGAAAGGGAACGAAACACATATTAGAATACCACGAAATTAAATTAAATTCGTTTTATTGTTTAGAAACCACACATTTTAGATATAAAGACAAGATCAAATAGCGCTCAATTTCATTTTTTTTTCCCTTCTGAATTTAAATAACTTCTAATTTATACAAAGAATTTTTGTATAAATTCAACTAAAATTCAACTAAAACATTTATAAACTCAGCTCAAACATCATGCATCATACGAGTGATAAACATGTCTGAGATTGTTCACTATCATGCAACTATTTACCGATATGGTTCCCCTTCAAACCTTCTAGGAAGCTCTCAATGTTTATATCCGAAGATCCTCCTCTTCGCACTGCATTCCTCGCACTATCTCTTAGAGCCTCGACATTTTTCTTTACCTCTGTCCCTTCGTCACTGAACAATTTTCTGATAGTTCTAGATATCTCTTTCTTTGGTATCAATCCTTTCCCATCGCTGAATCTGTATCCAATTTTCCATTCATCGACCATGAGCTTGCTATTGCTGAATTGATCCACCCAAAATGGAAGCCCTACCATGGGAACTCCACCAGCTATGCTTTCAAGCATTGAGTTCCATCCGCAATGAGTAACGAATCCCGCAACGGATTGATGGAATAACACTTGCAGCTGATTACACCATGGAACAACGAGCCCCTGTCCTTTTATCTCACCCAGAAAACCATGGGGTAAGCTGTCTAAAACTGTTGAAGAGACTATGTCCAGAGGAAGAGCCCAGAGGAACAATTGCCCGCTACCCTTCAAACCCATCTCTATTTCCTCTAGCTGACCTTTAGTCACATGAACCATACTCCCAAAGGAAATGTATAGAATCCAATGATTAGGCTTTGCATCCAGCCACTCGGAACAGTCACATTCTATCCAAATGCTCGTTCCAACTCTCATGTCCTTGGAATGTTCACCGTTCAAAAAACCAGAGGGAAGAAATGGACCAACATGTAGTACCGGAGGGTTCAAATTCACTTCCTTTCTTTCAAGATCGTCAAAAGAATTGCCAAGAACAAACTGTGCCCAGAACAAACCACAACAGCGAGCAGAACCCATTAGACAATTTCAGGGTATCCAACAAAGAGCGAACCCAATTAGAATTATGGCTATCCATACCAGTTTAAGGAAGAAACTATTGGTAAGAATAGATATATTGAGTTAGAACCAACCCAAGAGCCGAACAACCAAAACTTTTGGTGAAATCCTGAGCCTTCTAACTGCCAGAACCTGCGTGTAGGTGAAACAATACCCTTGTAGTCTAAAAACATGAATTCAGTTACCATATGTAGAAAGAAATAGAGAAAAAAAAAATATTTAACAATTCTTATCTAGGGAACAAAAACACGTGTTCACGAAAATTTGAAGGAAAATAAGCACCTGTCGGGTAATGGCCTGCAAATCGAGCCGAGATTTCAATCGTAGGAGAAGATGGAAGCTGACATAGGTTGAGGGGCTAGTGTAGAACCCCTAGAACAACAACAAAATTATGTTAAGTCATATGGGTCTCGGCGGAATATAGTGAGCTCAACATAAATGCAAAACTGCACCCAGAGCAAACCACACCAGCGAGCAGAACACATTATAGCATTTCAGGGTATCAAGCAAAGAGTGAACCCAATTAGAAGTATGGGTATCCATACCAGTTTAAGGAAGAAAGTATGGGCAAGAATCAAGCCAGGGAAGAAGAACTGTGCTTGCCAAAACCCAAGGAAGAAGAAGAAGAACAACAACCGGCAGACCAAAGAAATGGAAAAAGCAGTAAAAATATCTTCAAGAGTAACATAAAAAAATGGGAAAAAGCAGTGAAAATATCTTGCCATGCTGGAAAAAGCAGTCACACTTCAAATCAACGGTGGAAAGTGTCTCACCTGATCGAATGGAGGAGGGTGAAAGTGTTGACGAAGAAGTTGATGCATAGGAAGGCCTATCGGCCTAAATATGTGGGGATGCACATAAATGGCATCTCGGATCTAGGATACCTACAAAGGCAGTGGTGACCATTATTGCAGAAGTTATATTTAGTGGATATAAGTTGGTGTGTAAGCCATTATTGCAGAAGTTATATATAAGTGGGTGTGTAAGCCATTATTGCAGAAGTTATAATTAGGGGATATAAGTTGTTGCGCCACTGGAAAAAATCCAAATCGTGGTGTAAATATAAGTTGGTGTGTATATATAAGTTGACACTAGAGAGAAATTTTATTTTATTAAATTAATAAGAAAATAAGTTATATAAATCTAAATTAATTGATGCATTTTATTAAATTAATAAGAACATAAGTTGTATAAATCTATTTTTTAATAAATTAATTGACGTAGGTGGAAACGATGGCTTTATTAACCCCAACAATCACCCCGCCATTCACCTTTTTATTATAACCCGGCTTTTTCCTTTTAAACCAGAATGCCTTTGGAAGAAGGCCAAAACAATGAATTTTAACTTTTAAATTTGGAGCGCTCGTTGTAGATCATGATTTAAACGGACCAACGGTCCAGGTTAAATCGCATATCCCCAAACGCTATTCTCCAAAGTCCAATCACTGATCAAATCCTCTCGATCTCCACTGTTGATCTCTTTCCATCAAATCAATAGTTGATTCCTTTTCCCGATAAGTCAACTTGCACGACCCTTCATAATCGTCGATTTGGATCCATTTGATCCGATGGCTGTTAGAGATTTCAGGTGAGACACATGCACGGAGAATAACCACCCGATAAAGAGGTTTTGTCTCTCCACTTTTGTGCTACGTGTCGAATGGTGAATGGGATCGGGCGACTACCCTTCAATACAGCTTATGGCTTTTGATTCACCCGAAATACCACTTACTGTTGCGAGACCACTTCTGCGATCTAATGGCCACGATTGTTCGCGATCCAACGGCCACGATTGAATCGCGTAATTACAAGTCGCAAGTCCACTTGGCTAGGCTCCTTCCGCTTCAGAGTTGCGACGCGATTGAGGTTCATGGACCCGATAAAGTTAAAATCCTTTGTTTATAATATTTCAAGTTCGGATCTCGGTTCTGATCTATGTTTTGCGCCAATTCTTAGTGTAAATTGGATTTTCACTTGCGGGATAATGGCTAATACAATCCTGTATTCTGGCTCCTTCCTTTAACATGCTAACATATCCTGCACTTCTCCACAAATTTCTTCACATCAGTCTGCATTTTTGGCCAATAATAAAAAGCATTCACCTAAACAAAGGTTTTATCTTGTCCAAAGTGACCAAATAATCCTCCACTATGTTTCTCCTTTATTATGTTTTGCCTCATAGAACATTTGGGAATACACAACTTGTTGCTTTTAAACAATAAGCCTCCTTGAATGAGATAGTCCAACCACTGAATTCTGTTATGAACTATTGAATTCTGAATTGTTGCATAGATATCTTTGAAATCTGCATTATCTTTGTACATTTCAATCATTTCCTCAAATCCTACAACACCCACTTTGAATTCTTGCACAATAAAACTTACCCTGGGCAATGCATCAACAACTTTAAAGGAAGGCGCCAGGGGGAAAAATGAAAGCGCAAAAGGTAAAACGAGGGGAAAAAACACTTAGGTCGACAAGGCAGGGATCCAACATCTACTGATCTTCCAGCCGTCATCTCTATTGAGATTGTTAGGCCTTCTTTCAATTTCAATAGCTTCGCTGAATTTACGATGATGGAACTGAGCAACTTTGGCAACAACCTTGGCCTCCTCTACAAACCTGATGCTTGGTCTTATCTACATGATCTGATAAAGCTGAAGACTTGGTTCTCCCATGTCTTAGGTCAGCTGCATGTTCGTTGATCCTCTGATCTTCTGTATATGCCCAGTTTCCGTATATGCACACATCATCCATATATGCACAGTTTCTGTATATGTGCAATTTATGTATATGGAATTTACGCATATACGATGCAGAATGTCTTCCGTATATGCCCAGTTTCCGTATATGCGTACGTCTTCTGTAAATGCACAGTTTTCGTATATGCGCAATTTTTGTATATGGAATTTGTACACATCTTCGTTTATGCTTGTGCATCGTATATGCGCAAATTCCATATACATAAATTGCGCATGTACAAAAACTGTGCATATATGGAGGATTTGCGCATATACAGAAACTGGGCATATACGGAAGATGTGCGCATATACGGAAACTGGGCATATACGGAAGACATGCGCATGTCTTCCGTATATCCTTAACTTTCATGTATGTGCGTACCTTCCATATATGCACGTCGTTCTTGTATCTGCACCGCAGATGCGCAAATTCCATATACAAAATTGGCCATATACGGAAATTGTGCATATACAGAAGACGTGCATATCTTCCGTATATGTGCAGTTTCCATATATACGCAATTTCTGTGTATTGAATTTGCCCGTATACAATGCAAATACACGAACGACGTGCATAATCAAGAGGTATGCACATACAGGAAAGTTAGGGATATACAAAAGACATGCGCATGTCTTCCGTATATGCCAAGTTTCCGTATATGCGCACATCTCCCATATATGCCCAGTTTCCGTATATGCGCAATTTTTGTATATGAAATTTGTACACATCTTCATTTATGTTACAAAAACTGCGCATATACGGAAACTGTGCATATACGAAAGATGTGCACATATAAGGAAATTGGCATATACGGAAGATATGCGCGTCTTCCGTATATGCACAGTTTCCATCTATGCGTAATTTCTGTATATGGAATTTTCCCAGTTACAATGCAGATACATGAACAACGTGCATATACGGAAGATATGCACATACAGGAAAGTGAAGGATATACGGAAGACATGCACATATCTTCCGTATATGCCCATTTTCCGTATATGCACACATCTTCCGTATATGCACAGTTTCTGTATATGCGCAGTCTCTGTAACATAAATGAAGATACATGAACGACGTGCATATACGGAAGATATGCACATACAGGAAAGTTAGGGATATACAGAAGACACACGCATATCTTCCGTATATGCCCAGTTTTCGTATATGCGCACATCTTCCTTATATGCACAATTTCCGTATATGCGCAGTTTCTGTAACATAAAGAAATATACATGAACGACGTGCATATACGGATGATATGCACATACAGGAAAGTTCATGTATCTGCATTGTATACGTGCAAATTTAATATACAGAAATTGCGCATATACGAAAACTGGGCATATACGGAAGATTTGTGCATATCTTCCGTATATGCCCAGTTTCCGTATATGCGCACATCTTCCGTATATGCATAGTTTCCGTATATGCGCAATTTATGTATATGGAATTTGCGCATATACGATGTAGAAGCATAAACGAAAATGTGTACAAATTCCATATACAGAAATTGCGCATATATGGAAACGGTGCATATACAGAAGACACGCACACATCTTTTGTATATGCCCAGTTTCCGTATATGCGCACATCTTCCATATATGCACAGTTTCCATATATGCGTAATTTATGTATATGAAATTTGCGCATATACGATGCGCATGTCTTCCGTATATGCCCAGTTTCCGTATATGCGCACATCTTTCGTATATGCACAGTTTTCGTATATGCGCAGTTTCTGTAACATAAACGAAGATGCATGAACGATGTGCATATACGGAAGATATGCACATACAGGAAAGTTAGGGATATACAAAAGACACGCGCATATTTTCCATATATGCCCAGTTTCCTTATATGCGCACATCTTCCGTATATGCACAGTTTCTGTATATGCGCAGTTTCTGTAACATAAAGGAATATACATGAACGACGTGCATATACGGATGATACGCACATACAGGAAAGTTCATGTATCTGCATCGTATACACGCAAATTCAATATACAGAAATTGTGCATATACGGAAATTGGGCATAAACGGAAGATTTGTGCATATCTTCCATATATGCCCAGTTTCCATATATGCGCACATCTTCCGTATATGCCCAGTTTCTGTATATGCGCACATCTTCCGTATATGCCCAGTTTCCGTATATGCGCAATTTCCATATACATAAATTGCGCATATACGGAAACTGTGCATATACGAAAGATGTGCGCATATACGGAAACTGGGCATATACGGAAGATGTGCACATATACGGAAACTGGGCATATACGGAAGATATGCGCGTTTCTTCCGTATATGCACAGTTTCCGTATATGCGTAATTTCTGTATATGGAATTTGCGCATCTACGATGCAGATACATGAACGACGTGCATATACGGATGACACGCACATACGATGTAGAAGCATAAACGAAGATGTGTACAAATTCCATATACAGAAATTACGCATATACGGAAACTGGGCATATACGGAAGATATACGGAAACTGGGCATATACGGAAGATTTGTGCATATCTTCCGTATATGCCCAGTTTCCGTATATGTGCACATCTTCTGTATATGCACAGTTTCCGTATATGCACAATTTATGTATATGGAATTTGTGCATATATGATGCAGAAGCATAAACGAAGATGTGTACAAATTCCATATCTTGAAATTGCGCATATACGAAAACGGTGCATATACGGAAGACGTGCACATCTTCCGTATATGCCCAGTTTCCGTATATGCGCAAATTCCATATTCATAAATTGCGCATATACGGAAACTGTGCATATACGGAAGATGTGCACATATACGGAAACTGGGCATATACGGAAGATGTGCACATATACGGAAACTGGGCATATACG